>WTSP01022567.1:3859-29060 GCA_025331215.1 Actenoides lindsayi
TAGTTGTTATTTTTAGTTGTTGGTGTTATAAAAAATTTTTTATTCAAAGAGAAATTGTAATATATTCTTCCCCTGCTCCTTCCAATTGTTTTTATTTTTTTCCCCCCCCCCCCCCCCCCCCCGAGTTGGAAGAATGATATACACCTCTTTACATCACTGTATTTATTCTACCTTTTTGACAGAGAAATCTGAGAGATGCTATACACTTAAGTACATTAAGATGGAGCCATTCCTTAACATTTGGATGTTTGGCAACAATCTCAGTCTCAGCGTCTGTTTTATATGTATCAGCTACATAATGCATGAAAAGAATTAATGTATTTCTGCCCCCTTATTCCCCCCAACAAAAACAACCATGGTCTCTTCATTCATAATTGTAAAGTTTCTACCTCTCTTGTGACTGTTTATTTATATCAACTTGGTCTGCAAATTGCAGCGAAGCTTTTGAACACTCCTGTCAGAATTTAATTACTCCAAAGTCTTGACTCCACACAACCATTTTGGACTGGATCCTGCTGCTGGGTGCATGGGAAATAAAACTTTCAAAACCAAAAATGATATTGTGTACGCACTAAAATATATTTTCACTGCATTATAATGGAGTTGCTTTAGGAACTACAGTGGTATTAATAAAGAGTGAATGGAAAGAAAAGCAATTAAGTCAATAATTAGTATGTCAGGATTAGACCTGCAGTCAATATATATAACAATGCAAAGCAAACAGGCATGTCAGAAACACTGCTTAGCTGAAAGTACAGCATACTTAGGATAGAAGACAAGTAGTCCTCCACTCCCACCAAAAATGAGCAAAGGAAAATACATCCCTGAAAAGTCCCTTAATCCCATCCAAACACAGCTCACTTAACAGTTTCAAACCATGAAAATGAATATTGTACGTGCATATCAAGTAACCTACCCTGTGCACTTGTAACTAATCTAACCATATATTTTTTTCTGTTTTATGATTTAACTTCTAGTTACTGCATTTAGCTTCCTGTTAATTAATGGAGTCAAATGAACAGTTGTCAAGAGAACAGAGGACAGGAACCCCCACCATGGAGGGAGCAAACGTACCGTCAGACAACCCATCAAGCTCTGCTCAAATGGTCTCTGGAAGGCCCTGGGGTCTCCGCACCAGTCCAGGAGCTCTGTTGCTGCATTATGGAAGTTTGCAGGGTTCTGTAAGTGCTGGAAAGGGAAGATGAAGCAACATGGTAAATAAGATACACACGGGCTGACATAGCCTTTTCTACATCGCACTAATGCAAAGTTTGGAAACTAGGAACAGCATATAACCTGGAAGCAAGACCTTAAATTTACAGTGAACACAGAAAAAAACCCTACTAATACTTACACAGATTTTCTCATTTTCTGATATGAACTCAAGAGGTGAGCTGCAGCTCCCCTGCCAGAGCTCCCCTGGATTCCTTCCTCCATAACATGACCTCTCCCACCCGCAAGTTGTCATGGATTCTACCTGGAAATTGAAACTGTTTGAGCTCAAATTGAGGGAGATTTTAGTCTTACCTTGGGCTTATGCCCCATTGCCAGGACATGCCAGCACGGCCATGCCTTCCAACAATCAAGGTTTTAATCTTTGCCTGCCAGCCAGGTCGCAAACACGACGGCCTCAGAAAATACCAGCGGCAGAGCAAAGCACGCTGGCTACACTGGTCTTTGGTTTCTGCTCCTCACAATGTACCACTATGAGCAATTTGGGGGATCAACTTTGGGATGATGAAACATGGAAGATCATTTCTTGACTGAAGATACTGCCATAACCAAAAAAGCTTTCACATGTAGCAGTGTGGAGTCCTACATCACCTGAAGAGGCTGGCACAATTCGGAGAGAAAAACCTGGGTTTGCTTTGAAATCTTCACGGGCAATGCAATTTTTTTACCTGTTTACATTAATCTCTGCCTTTGTACTGAACAACTGGTAGTCCTGTTTTGAGAGGCAGTTAGTAAATTTGCCTGATGGTACTATTCACACTGTCATCCCTCACTGTGCCACGCTGACAAAGTATTTTAGCAGGAGACGGACGGTGCAGGGAAGAAGGAACTCGATTTACATGAATAATACTGCTGCTAAATTCTCCAGTCCTAGCGAGGCTAGATGTTTCAATGAAATCTCCAGAAACAAGAAGAAAAGAGTGCATTTAGGAATTATCAGTATCTTTTTAAGAAGTGGGTTTGTAATTGTTGGGATTGCTGAGAAAAACCTGAAAGCAAGATGAGCATTTTATCTGGAAGGCACAATATCCAAACACCTGATTTTAAAAACACATCATCATTTTTCAGTCAGTTGCAGAACTTGGGAACACACGACTGCTCATTTCTAAGCACCTGGATTAACAATAATGGTCACAATCTAATTTTTTCCCCCCCTCGTCCTGAGAAGCAGCATATATTAACTCTATGACAAATGAAGGAAAAAACACTCCTCCCATGGCAGGTTTTGAGGAGTTCCCAGTCTGCAAGCTTTTGGATCACATTACTGTAATTCTTATTCAATGAAGGCTCTTGGTCAGAGGCCTTGTTTAAACAAGAGATGACTGACATGTGGGGCATGGATTTTTGAAACCCTAGCAGAACGTGAAGAATTCGACAGGCATTGTGCAATGCAGGTTTCTTCCTCTGCTCTACAAATACAGACTACAGCTCACGCTACCATCCAGTCTGATAGCTTCACTCAGGCTGCATTTCAGAACAGCTCTTTGCCAGAGGACTGTCTACTTGCTGAAGGAGTCAAACTATTGCATATACAAATGAAAGAGAAGAATCCAAGTAAAGAAACATAAGAAGCCGCCGTGTTTTAACGTTTCTTGAAAAATAAAATAATAAAAAAAAAAGAGGTCCCGTGAACAGAGCCAGCAGTTTGGGTTCTGAATCTTCTAAGCAAAAGGGAAAAGGATGCCTTTTTGAAGGTTTCATTTAATCCTCCAGAGAAGTGACTGCCTGACACCAAATCTCTCGGTGCGTGCTGCTCCTTCTGCACACCATCTTTTATCTGCCGGGGAAGCAGAAGTTGGTTCAAACCCCTCTACAGCAGCACACGTAAGCTCTGCTACTATCATAGAAACCATTTCCAGAAGGCAAGAAAAGCTTGTAAGCTGGTGAACAAATCACTCCGTGCTGAACACGTACTGCACTGGGGAGAGAGCTGGGGATATCTCATAGGGAAAGAAAACCCCAAACCGCAAACTCCTTCCACACAGAAACGACGTAAGGAAAAATTCACTGACAGTGACTAAATCCTGTACTTAAAATAGTCTTTAATAATGCTTCCCTTTTTGTGAAATGAATTGAGATGGGCTGATGAAATGCCCTAAATGAGAGCTGGATACTGTTTACTTCCACCAGCGGTGACATTTGCCAGCTACACACACATCTTCCACTAACACTACAAAATATCCCCACTGAGAAACAGACATTACGCTCGACTGAGAATGGGTTTGGTAAGTTTAAGCTAACGATTAAAAGCAGAGCAGGACCTTAGCCATATGCTTAATTTTCAGTTTAGCACCACAAAATGCCAGTCTCTGCTTATTGTGACACCACGGAAAATCAGTGTCCCTTTTCCTAAAGGTCCAACATATATTAAATTTGCACTTCATTGTGGGAAAAAAAAGAAAAGGTTCCTTCTACTTGCCTGTGTCAAAGCAGGGGTGACCTCAACGACTTAACAGTTCTCCATCAATTAATTTTACTGCATTGGGAGTGCACTGAGGCACACAATCACAACCCACTTCTTAAATACAAAGGGGATGCTGAAATCCTGACTACTTAAACGCAATTACGGAACTGAAACTAGTTTAGAAACACATTGGGCAAGATAAGCAATTATATTAGTTCCATTAGAGGCTAAAAAGTCCCAAAGAAACCCTAAGAAAAAGTTTTCATAGTACCAGGGCTTTCCATCTCTGTGGAGTGGATTTGAGAAGTTTCTGGGATGAGAGAGAAGCTGGTCCTGCAGGGATGCTTCTTGCAATGTCACCTGCACTTCTGTCTGGGATGTTTTTCTCACAGCTTTCTGACTTTCTTAATATTTTTAAATTAAGGTTCTCCTCCAATTTTCCTTCTTCAGATTGCAGAGGGCAAGGTTACTTTTGTGGACAACAAAGAGAAGATCCAGCATAAACCAAAGCATGAAGGCAGGTGCAATTCCCTCCCTCCTGTTACTCAAGAAGGTTACTCAAGAAGACATTCCAAATGCCTACTGTGATTTTTTATTATTATTATTATTATTTATTGACAGCTGAAACACTGCACCCACAGCAAAAAGCCACAACGTCTTGCACATCCTCGCAACAAAAAGCCTGCTTGAGAAAAATATTACTGAGCAAGAAATTAAAAGAGATTCTCTTAGCTTTTGAACCAGGAACAGAATTACAAAGCAAAGCTTACACGAGACACATCCACCAGCTTTGCTCTGAAGCGTTTCCCATGCGTGGCTCCCACTTCTTCAACCGAAATTATTGGCAGCGTTTTAACAGAAGCAAGGCACGTATTGTGCTTCATGTAAACAAGGGGGGAAAAAAAATCACTTCATTTGTAGATGGTGTAGAAAAAAGTGCCAGTGAACCAGATCTGGCTATAACACACCTCGGAGTATCCTCAAAGCTAGTAGTGAATGGCCACCGAGCACCGCCATGCCTTGCAAGTAACGGTGTTGGCAGCAAGTGGAGAGGATTTGTATGGATAAATTCTGAAGCAGAGAAGACAAAACCAATGAACTGAATGAATTGCTTGTTTACCAGATTGCTTTCAGTATCATCTGCTTTTCAGAAATCTATTAGTGAAACATGACAATCTCTATTATTTCAAAACTCGAGAAAATCTTCAGTGTAATCATCAACCCAGTGTAAGCAAAATCAGTGTAATCAGAAACCTAGTATTTCCTTAGCCTGAATGGTACAGAAATCAGAGAAATACTTGATACATCAGAGTGTACCATTATTGCAGAGATCACCAGGTGGTGCTTTGAAGAGACAGTCTCTCAGAGCGATTTATTTTTAGTCTTGGAAGGAATCTTGTGTTCTTCGTAGCACTTCAATTAATAGTCTGGTGTAGGGAGATGGAGAAAACCGCAAAGGGCTTTGCTCTCCACTTTACTACGCCCAACAAGTGTGAACTGCACCAGGAAAGCCCCTTTCTGAGGTCTGGGCTGGCATTTGGGCTGGATTCCAGGAAAGACGGGGACATCTACCTACGGCTTCAACATTTTATTTACATAAAGAACAGACCCTCTTTGTAAATTAGAGTGGACGTAGGAGCAGAGGATGCAGGACCCAAGATACCAGGACCCAGGTTCAGTAACTTTCACAGCAACTGTCCGTGTGCCTGTTCCTGCTGTACAGTTGCCTGGAGGGAGAGGAACGACATTCACACGGCAAGTCATACACAACAGCTGATATTTGGCAATTTTTGGTGCAAACAATTCAAAATATAGCCACTTCTTGAAACTGTATTTCCTTTCAGTTAGACAATGATCCAAGTCTTGATATGCAATAGAACTCTGCAATGGGCCCAAAAGTATAAGCTTCATCTCACATGTGAATTCAGGTTCCTATGAGTGGAATGGGTACATGTAACAAAGACCTTATTTTCTAACAGGGATACTAAGACACAACTGAATAATTTCAGTCTGCAGACCCAGACCAAAGTGGGTGCAAACCATTTCCTGCAACCTGCAAATTAACTCCTGCAAATTAACTCATAATCATAACTCAGTATGATTTCAGACAGAGACTAATTATCCACATTGAAACATGGCAAGGACAACAAGCTTCATCTCCTCTACATATAGAGGATTGTAACCCAGATGTACACTCGTGTAGCTTAGCTAGAACAGTCTAGTATGTAATGGCAGAATAACAGCCAAAATTAAAAGCAATTACAGAGGGTTAACATTATCTCACACACCCCCCAAGAAATGCTAACATGACAGCAATGGTATGGAAAGGGAATCATTTCAACATGGAATCCATATGTTCCAGTGTGTTGCTATAGAAAACAAATGTAGAACTTCAATTTACAAATGACATATCTCTAGTGGAGGGGTTTTTTTTCCCCTCTCTTTTCTGTGGAAAACATCAGACTGACGGCACAGACCTAATTTGACACAACTTAACCTATTCAAAATGAGATGTCATGCAAATAAGTTTTTGAGCAGCAAACTGCTTAACTATGCTAAACAAGTTATTGCATTTATTTGCGTGATGTCGCACCGAATGATGAAGGCTGACTCAAGTTGTCTGTTTATTTTGCCGAGTTACGTCTGCTCCGTGTCTCACTCCTTGATTTAATTGAGCTGCTGAAGATAATACAACTTATCACACAGACACTGTGCCATGTTGCTAGATTCTAGGTTAATTAACAGTAGCCTACAGTCACTGAATTTCTCACATGGTTAGCCACTTGGACCCTGTCTACTGTCTAGCTTCACTAATCAACGAGTCTGGGAATTTCACATTAGCAACAGAATAAGCTAGCAACACAGGGAGCTTCTGGCTGCACAGAAGAAGAAAACACAGCTAGATGGCAGGTAGCCTTTTCTCCACTCCGAGATTAACCCCTTCCTACACAGCACGTGGCGAGGCGGCCCGCTTGGCACAGCTTCTGCTGGGTGCTGGGGAAGTTAGACCCAGGAGGCAGCCGCTCTCGGGCAGCACACACGGCTCTGGCTGGTGCTGCACAAGCACTGCTGCGAGCAGGACTGACACAGAAGGCTCCTGCCTCTCACGCCTCTGTCTTCTCCTGCACAGCATGTGGCCTCATCCTGCTGTTCAGACCGTGAACGAACCTCCCAAGGACTGATTTCCAGTCATCCCTTACAGTGAGATTCCCCCCGTGTGACCACATAATCATTAGACCTGACTCAAAGGATGTGGTAGCGGACAGAAGGTAGGGCTGGGAGGGTATCAGGACTCTGCTAGCAGTCAGCAGCCCACACCTTGGATTAAATGCATCATGAACCTTCTCCTGAAGATGGAGCTATCCCATCGATGGAAGGGGAAGAGTAAGCTCACAGTAGGAATACTCCTCCTGCCTTACAACACCCTCCCTTTCTAAAATAACGGTATTATTTCGACCGAGAGGAATACTTTTTGTTGTTGATACTCCTCATTAACCTGCATAAAATACAATGCACACAAAGAGAGGTGCCCAAAGGAAAGAATGTTTTTTAGTGTTCTGATGTTGTATGCATTTGCTCTGGGGTTAATCTTCAAACTTCATCCAAGTTATTCCTAATTTAGACAAGAGGTTCATCTACGAGTTCTTCAAAACCTTCCAACAGGTCAGGAATTTCAAGTGATACAAAACCCAGTACCAAACCTATCTTGATCAAATGATGGGCCAGATACTCAGCATGCCATAAATTTTGCACAGAGCTTGTGACAGTTGGAAAGCAAGTATACAGCTCTGAAGTTCACATGCTCTGCTTGCTAGTTCCAGGTTTTCAAGACTTCCTCCACAACAACCGAAGTTAAAATGGTTGTAAAAATCCAGGAATTTGAAAGCAAAAGAAAACATACAGCAGTTATTCAACTTTATAGATAAAAATAGCTCAAAACTATTAATGCAGAAACTACAGTTCCTTTTAAACTAAAACAGTTGATACTGGTTGAGGAAGGAGCTGACCCACTCTCTTCCATGCCTACATAACTCTGATGCATACATGCTCTGCCCCTTGACAGCCAGGATTTGGTGTCCAGGTGCTTTGGCACATTCATGCCAGGTAATTCAGCCTTTTTTTCTTCTTTTTTTTCCTTCTTATATCTATCTTAATATTAGCCTAGTCATGCCTGTAATCACATGTAATCAAAGCCCGCTGTTGTACAGAAGGGTGGCAAAGAGGGAAGTAGAAAAGTGAAGGACCTGAAAAGGGAAGGGGCAGAGAGAACAGCAACAGATTATGTGCCCTTCAACTGAAACAACGAAGCAGCAGATTTACTGTGGTCCTGCACGTTGGGCAAAGGGCGCTCAGCTTCCAAACGAAACTAATCACCTATCTAAAGAATGTAAACAGGATTCCTGTCCAGACACCCTTGACACAGCGGAACCAGGGGGAGACAAGGCTGGTCTCTATTACTCAGCACACAAGTATGTTCCCCCTAGACCTAAATTTGATAGCTCACTCAGCGCCACAAGCAAGCTGTTGAGGACCTGCAAATCAGCAAGGGCCATTTGCTGTACCACATTAATAGATCCCTTTTACTCTCAAACCTGAGCAGGCCCCATGAGTGAGCCCAACCAGAAGCCCTTCTCCCCCTCCTACACAGCAGCCTCTACTTCACATCCCCACCCACCAAGAATTCTCTCTCCCCCTGGCGTGCACTCCCCTGGCTGCAACAGAGCTCAGAGGGTGTTACAGAAATACAGGCCATTAACAGAGGATACCCTTTAAATGTAGGAAATGCCATAACCTGAAATAGATGTTCTCTCTATTATGATTTTTTTCTGCAGTCAAGTATGATTACACAAAGGCCTCATTCACAAGTTGCTATACTCAGTGTATTAAAAACTCATCTGCAAGTGAAGACTCAAAACAAACTGTCTTTTTCTTCTTCAAGAGGATAGAGGGGAGTATTGAGCTATTTCTGTCTTTAGGGAGTATGATTTTTGTTTATCTGGATATGGTTATATATAGCTCAATTCTCTACAGTCCCCTTCAATATCAAAGATTGTTTTATTTATAAAAAAATTAAAAGGATCAAGCTGTGCATTTTGTATTCAGATAATCCCCCCCTCCCAATTTAGTGTTTGTGAGATGGAGAGATCCCTAATTAATAGAATTATCTTGCACTTACATGGCTCATTCCATCTGAGGCTTTATAAATATTTTATTAAGCTCACATTTTGAGAAGCACTAGACACACTGCGAGAGAGATTAAAACCATGTTAGCTATGCCTGCTTATGAAAAACAGAATGAAAGGGAGTCACCTTTGCCCCATTTGTCCACTGCAGCTCCTTTTGCAAAGGAAAACTGTAAGTACTGGGCAAAGACCTGTACCTCTTTATCAGATGGTTCAACTACATGTAAATACTGGGTAAGACAAGCAGGAGAGTCAGCACTACAGACAGAAAATCACATGCTAAACAGATGAGAAAAAGAACAAATCAAAACCACGAGCATCATTAAACTGCAAAAAAGCAGGCTGTACAGTTGTGAGCTGTAGGAGAACACAACTTGTACTAATGCAGATTGCCACAGAAGCTTCTCATTCACTTGTGGTATAAAATGCATGTATAAATCAGTATCGGTTTCAGCAAAGGTGAATGCCTGGTAATTGAACAGCCCTGTTCTGCTGCCTGGGTATCCTGTGCCAGGAGCTCTCTGAGGAAGATTGTACATCACTGTGCATGTGCTGGAAGAAAGGAAAGGTAATTTCAACCTCAGCTTGTCTGTTAGCTTTACAAAAGTGCCAGAGATGGATTCTACATCCCAATCCTGAAGCACTCTACATAGAAACTAGAAGAGCTAAAACCAGAATCGCTGCCTAGCTCTGCTGATCAGATTACATCACCATCTTCCTGCTCTGTACCTTTCGTACCTACAGAACTGTAGGACATCTCTGATACACTCTGACCTAACTGCGTAATAAAAGGGAACATGCAGCAAATTCAACTGCTTTGGTCATTAACTCATGTACTGCTGTTCCACCCCACTGCTGTTCCTGCCCAAGAGGAAACTGTGCTTGAGGCATCTAAAGGCTGTGATCCAGACCCGACTGAAGATGGACACGGGGCACATTAGTGGCAATATGTCTTTTTGTTCATCCCTTGGTAGATAGAAGAACAGGTCCCAGTTCAATCTTTTTACCCTTCTTACCACCAGCTCCTGGACTGCTATTACACCAGCTGAGAACACTGACAACAGTATGGTTTACAAAAGACTGAGAATAATCAAAGGACTCTTGAATTATATTTCCTTAATCACTCATGAAGTGTGATTTTATGGGAAAAAAAAGTCAAGAAACAAAGGCACAACTGTTTGTTCTTTATCTAAGGCCACGCTCAGTGACACAAGGCTCCAATCTACCTTTAAATTTGCAATTACAGCTCAACTGAATTATGAAATCAGTTTGCCTAACAAGTTCATTCACTCTTCTCAACCGAAACAAAGCCTTTCCCATTATCCTATCCTAACATGCTAGTATAAAATGTCTCTATATGTGATTACAGCAACAAAACTGAAACTTCTTTAGGTTTATCATTCCAGTAGACAATGCAATGATACAGGAGCTTTCTTTTCTAATGCCCTCATGATTTTCAAGCCAGTAGTTTCTGTCCTAAATATCTCACCATCTCAAGGAGTTAATTTTCTCCAAGCAGTTGCCATGCTCCTTCCCTCAGAATGCTACTGCACTGTTAGAATAATGATCTAAATACTAACTTGAATCGTTCATGGCTTTTATTGATGAAAATAGGTTTCTTTGTGCCAGACTTATTTACTTGCCTTCTAAAAAGAAAAAAAATAAAATAAAATAAAATTGAGCTTCATGATAACTTTCAGTAGAAGATTAAGTGAAGGATACAGGCAAAGTGAGGTGTCTAGATACATAAATCTGTGTTACGAACCATTTAATACTTTGAGGTGCATATCACAGTGTTTTGAAGAGTTTGGGTCAGTGGTTTTTTTTCCTTTAGTTCTTACCATATCAAGGTGTTTTAAAGACATTAATGAAGTATTACAACATCGCTTTACTAGCAAATAACTGTCAATAATGCACCCTTTAAAATTAACTAATTCTGCCCCAGAGTATAATGTGAGTTGATGGCAGAGGGAAAAAACACCAGCTCAAATTCATCTGACTTATGCACTGAACCAACTTTAAAATAAAATGCATTTAAAACAAATACATTTATTCATTTTTTTTCAGAAGAATAAACGTACAGATTCTGAAAAATAACCAATAGTCTTTAGTATACCCAAACAGCAGCACATTTGTTGGACACATCTTGTTTTCCAATTATTTTTTTTTTACTCTATTGAGTAATTTCCTGCTGATTGTGCTTTTTATAGCACGTTTTATCAACTGACTTAATCTTTATTATTTTAATCTCTTAATCTATGCAGAGATAAAATCTCAAGGTGACTATTTGAAATGACCACTATGTGAACTGATACCACGTGACCTATTCTCATGTGTCCTACCAGCCAGCTAGACATTACTGAGATATTTCAAAGTCAAAAGGAAAAATGCTTCCCTTCTTTCTCATTTGCATGTGCTTACAAAACTGCCTGCAGCACAGGCTTTGTGGCTGTCCACGTATAACGTAAACGGCTGCTCTTGCACAGTGCACAGAATCAGTAAGGACCAAAGACCACCAAAGGGAGACTTTTCCTTCAGTAGATGATGGTAGAGGTCTGCAGAGCTGAAAGCTCTTGGTATCACACCACTATGTCAGACAACTTTTTTAAAAAAAACCCTTCTGCTTTTAGGAAGAGGTACAATGGTCCTTATGTGCAAATGCTGTGTAAGTTGTACCTGCTATGGATTTGCTGCTGCACTAAGGCACACAATGGAAGAGCTCAAGCAGCAAGTGCATATGCACGAAGGAAGAACCACAAATGGCATGGCAGAAGCTACAGACACGTTGCCAGCTGTATTACCTGTTCACTGCAGAGCTGACCCAGCTGCTGGAGAAATGAACTTCCTTCTTCTCATCTGACACTGAGGTGACACCACAGATGCAATTTACAGATTTCTAGAATTTTCAAATGTCCATCCTCATTTACCAGTAGGCAATTTCAAGCAGTAGTTAGTTGCACAGAAAATAATTAAATTTATCTAAATACTATGGGTATGAGAAGTTTTGAGTCCAAGTTCAAAACGTGTGTGTTTTCCTTTTTGGAAACAGTCACCAGTAGTACTGCTCCAGCCCTTGAGGACAGGGGCTGCAGTGAAACAAGCAGCAGAACTGGGAAGGAGAGACATGTACCCACACCAATTTTACCCACCCTCCTCAGAAGATGATCCTGCCACTGGAATCTTGTCAGATACACAAACCAGTGAAACACTGCAGACATCAAAAGGCGCCTTCTTGCCCTTCTCCTCTAGAAGAGCTTCCAGCACTTTGCCTCTTTGCTCTCTCCCTTGCGGCTTTGCTGCCTGAGCCAGAGCAGTCCCTACCAGGATGCAGGATGTAACAGGGCAGGAATGTTGATTGACAAGTCTCTAAATGGACTAGAGGAGCCAGGAAAGCTAGTCTGCTGTCAGTTTTTCCTAAACATACTTAACTCTAGCAGAGAAACATTCCAATAGATGGAGAACAAAAGCAGATGAAGAATTTGCAGCTACAGGTCCAGAAAAGGGAATAAACAAACAAATAAATAAAACACAGCTACTAAGATGGCAATAATGGACTATTTGACCAATAAGCTGTAACACTTGAGGCCTATCAAATGTCTTTTACAGAAAAGAAAAGTCTTTTTCACTGTTAGCCTTACTGCTATGTGTTATTTCATCACCAGATGTTAAAAAACCCTGTAACATTTACATGGGCTGCAACCAAAAATTAGGTATTCTAACTACATGTGCCCTTCATAAGAATAATTCTCATTTTCAATGTTGTTCAGGAATGAAATCTTGATGAAGCTTTATTAAAACCTTTTCAGTTGTAATTTCATACCGGTCCGTATTCACCAGTGCAAAATATAACAAAAGTGACATGTTTAGGACTGCTGAATATTTACATGAGTCTGCAACAATAACACTGAAGAACAGAAGAATTAGTTCAAACACTTCAGGGCTTAAATGTTAACAGTTAAGTAAATATACAAAGAGTTCTATTTTCCTCTGAATTGCAAGCGACCAAAAATGCAGTTGCTGAATGATGAAAGGAACGGGTCTGCTTGTTTCCAGTCTGAGCAAGAAAATACAAACAATAACACACAGCAATTACAACTTCTAGCATATCTCTCTGAATGGCTGCACAGGCATTACAAAGCATGTGCAACTGCAGCAATTCAACAAGCTTTCTTGAAGGAAAAAGAGGAGAAATGCTGATCTGTACCCCAAAATCAGCTACATGATGGGGTGTTGCCCCTCCAATTACCTCGGGTTCCCCAAGTGATTCAGCATCATTTGATGCTGCTGGTCAACGTGCCCTGATGTACCTTCTGACACAAGTGGCAGAAACAACCTTCTTTGTTCCCACCACCACCAAATACTTTTGCCACCAGAAAGCTTTTTCATACTTGCCTTCAACATGTTACTAAAATTTCAGCACAGCTTTAGCCTGTACCCTGACAACCACCCTTAGCACAGCAGGAAGATCAACGTGCACCTATTCTGAAAAGGGTGGCTTCCTAGTAACATAGATAGAAAGATTTTCTCCACCTTCCTCTTTTCAAGAATTTCAGAAGAAATGTATAGAAGAAACTTTACAAGCTGACTGGCAACAAAAAGTAGAGGTCCCTAGATTTAAAACGGCTCTAGTTTTTATAGGTGGACCCATCAGGGTGAGAGTAGAGAGGAGATGTCATGCACCCCACTGATTATGTCTGATACTTGCTTGTATCACATAAGGAAAATACTGGATGGTGTTTGATTAAAGCCATACCACTGGTCTATTACAAAGACCAAAGTCAATTCTCTATCAGGACTTCCTGTGCAGGCAGTTGGCTCCTTCAGAAGGCTATGCCTTGGCTCCAGGACAACGTTCAGCTCTGTGCCTGCCTGAGCCAGCTCGTGCTGCCCCAGAGCTCCACGGTGTGCCAGAGCCACCCCAAGCCATGGGTACTCAGCAGATAAACACATTAGCCCTGCAGCCTCGAACAGGGCAGCTCTCCGGGGCTCCCTTGGCTGAGCACAAAACCATTTAGTGGTTTTGCTTATATGGACAAAGAATTAAAGAAAAAAAAGTCTGCAGCCTGAAGATCCAGCCTCCTTCAATGTACCCTGAAGAGTCTCCCGTGTCACAACAAACTAACTGCACGTGTTACAGGAAACCTGGTACTTTGGCTTTTTCCGTTGTACATCAAAAAAAACTATGTTTGATTTTAAAGCACCCACACTTACAAATACTGAGGAAATGAGCTACAAAGAGACCACACAAGCTGTTCCAGCCTTCCACAGAAGTCTGGGGTTTTTTTTTAAGCGTAAATACACAGCCACCTCTTCAGTTTGCCCTTTCATCTATCCTGAAACGCTTCTTAACACGCACACTCCTTTCCCTAACTAGCCGATCAGATACAAGTTTTGGGTTTGTAGCCTTAATGCGCTGAAAAAGATGAAGGTAAAACACAGCCTTGA
Source organism: Actenoides lindsayi (assembly GCA_025331215.1). Taxonomy (NCBI): domain Eukaryota; kingdom Metazoa; phylum Chordata; class Aves; order Coraciiformes; family Alcedinidae; genus Actenoides; species Actenoides lindsayi. The sequence continues at coordinate 18,125 of WTSP01022567.1, forward strand.
TCCTGGAACAGAATCCAGCAAGGATATTGTGGGTGTCTCACAAGTCACAGAGCTGAGAAAGAAAGAAGCTTGTCCTGGCCCTGCGTTGAAACCTGATCTAGTTGAAGAGGCACATGGATTACCATTTAGAGCGTTTCTCAGGGGCTGGGCTGAGGGGCAGGGAGGGTGGCAGACAGCTCTGGGGCTGGCTGCATCAGCCACTAGCTGCCAGCCAAGTTATAAAGACACTGGGAGCCAAGGAAGGGTGGTTTTCCTCCTCCTGCTGCAGTGCACCTTCCCCGCCAGGCAAGGGTTAACCCCCCAGAGCACAGCTCCCTTGGGGAGAGCACCAGCACTGTTGTGCACAGCCTGGGAAGAAAGGATAAAAAACTGGAGACCGGGGAAGGAAGTGCAGGCAGATTTGTTTCTGACCTTGCAGTCAATCTCCAAAATCACTAAGATACATTTATACGGCCACGGGAGGTACTGCTTGGCTCCCCAAACCAATGTGCGTGTCACAGCGTGTTGTCCCGTTCTCTATGGGTGAACTGGAAATTACTCTCGGTGGTACCACGTTCATTTCGTCAGCTGATGACCAAAAACCAAGGTAAATGTCTCTGAGCTGGAAAATTATGACCCTGCGACAGAGAGGTGGGTCTCCTCCAAAATGCTATTCAGAGTCAGCCTCTGTAGCGTAGTGTCCACTACACCAAAGGTAAGAGGAGAAGATTTTGGAACTATGAAAGAGCAAGGAGAGTCTCTATGCTAAGATCATAGAATGGTTTGGATTGGAAGGGACCTCAGAGACCATCGAGTTACACCCCTCCACCATGGGCAAGGACACCTCCCACTAGACCAGGCAGCTCAAAGCCCCATCCAACTTGGCCTTGAACACTTCTAGGGAGGAGGAGTCCACAACTTCTCTGCGCAACCTGGTCCAGGCCTCACCACCCTCTCAGGAAAGAATTTTTTCCTAATGTCTAATCTACATCTACTCTCTTTCAATTGAAAATGGTTGCCCCTCATCCTATCACTACCATCCCTGAAAAAAAGAGTCCCTCCCCATCTTTCCTGTAGCCCCCTTTAAGTGCTGGAAGGCTGCTGTAAGGTTTCCCCAGAGCCTTCTCTTCTCCAGGCTGAACAACCCCACCTCTCTCAGCCTGTACTCATAGTAGAGATGTCCCAGGCCCCCGATCATCTTTGTGGACTTCTGCCGGACCCACTTGAGCCCATCCATACCTGTCTTAACACTGGGAGTCCCAGAGCTGGATGCAGTGGGAGAACTCCAGGCAGAGCAGCAGGGTAGAATCACTGCCCTTGACCTAGTGGCTGCCCTTTTGATGCAGCCCAGGACGTGACTGGCCTTCTGGGCTGTAATTGCACATTGCTGGCTCATATTCAGTGTTTCACCCACCAATATGCCCAAGTCCTTCTCCACAGGGTTGCTCTCAATCCAATCTCGGACCAGTCTGTGTTTGTGCTTGTGATTGTCTCAATCCAAGTGCAGGACCTTGCCTCGTTGAACTTCATGAGGTTCGCACAGGCCCACCTCCCAGGCCTGTCAGGGTCCCTCTGGATGGCATCCCTTCTCTCTAGCATGTTCACCACACCACTCAGCTTACTTGCTGAGGGCTCACTCGATCCCCCTGTCCATGCTGCCAACAAAGATGTCAAATAGCACTGGTCCCTGTACTGACCCCTGAGGAATGCCACTCATCGTCGGTCTCCGCTCGGACACCAAGCTGTTGACTGCAACTCCTTTGAGTGTGACCATCCAGCCAATCCCTTATCCACATAGCCATCAAATCCACATCTCTCCAGAGGTAAGGATGCTGTGCAGGACACTGTCAAACAACACTGTTGGTTTTGCTGTTCTTTTGTTGTTCTTCAACAGCAACGACAAAAGTCAGCCATTTCTCTCCAGAAATACCCCAAGTATTGCCACTCTCACAAAAAAATGCTTTCTGCTGCACATTGTTGGTGTTCGGCCGCTGTCTCGGTTAACTACACTTCTTCATGAACTGAAAACAAAATCACCCCTGTTATGTTCTTTGGGCCTATACCAAACGCAGGCACCATGAATTCATTTGCATGCCCAAGCAGGATACCTCCTCATCAGGCATCTTTTGCTGTCTAACAGAGCAGAGCTGCTATGCAAGCATCTCCCTGCCCACCAGAAACCCCTGAGCTTTCTTCCAGACAGGATCAGACCAAAGCGAGAACGCTCCACAACTGCTGGGAAGCCTGAGCTTTCCCCATGCCTCTCAGCCATCATTGCTGAAGAAATACCCTAGCTGCATGTGAAACCAACGTAGAAACCAACAGCTTTAGAGAAGGGAACTAAGCAGCATTCTCCATTTGTCTCCACTTGATCTAAAGGTCTGTTCTTACAGCTGGAAGGTTACATCTACTACAGCTGTAGTCACTTCATTTTTTATCCTGTGGGCTAGGATGGCCAAAAAGGACAGCAATTTGTGCCAGTTCAGGGGATGTTTTTTTCTGAACCAGATATTTGTTCATAAGAAACTGGGATGAAATCCCAAAATTCCTATTTCCCCCAGGCCTCTCAAGGGCCACGAGATGCATTACCTTGCACCACAGAGTGATGAAAGAGAGCGCGAGCCACCGCAGACCGAGGCTGGATTACAACTAGCACAGTTCTGCGGGGACAGATTCCCATTTCTGCTCCTTGACCTACGAGCTAGCTTTGTTTGATTTATTCTGAAATCCTCTCTTACAATTGAAACATGGAGAGAAAAAAACAGCTAGTTTGTGTATAAACCCTATTCCTTTTTTATATCTCCCTAAGCATCTGCGTGGCCAGACTGTAAATAAACACACGTTTTATGTTCTTTGCATTACAACACATTCCAGAAAATATAAACTTCTTCTAATATGTAGGCAAACACGACAAAATACAGACCAATCAAACTGAGAGAACAGAAACAGGCAATTGAATACCTCAAACTGGAAGGGACCCCCAAGCGTCATCAAGTCCAACTCCCTGCTCCTTGTAGGACTACCTAAAACTAAATCGTATGACTAAGAGAGTTGTCCAGATGCTCCTTGAACTCTGACAGGCTTTGTGCCATAACCACCTCCCCAGGCAGCTTGTTCCAGTGACCAACCACCCTCCAGTGAAAAATCTTTTCCTAATGTCCAATGTGAAGTTCCCCCGATACAGCTTCATTCCATTTCCTCATATCCTACCACCGGTCACCAGAGAGAGGAAATCAGCACCTTGTCCTCCACCATTCCACCCTTGAGGAAATTGTAGATAAAAGAAAATAAGTTTAAAAATCTAGACCAATCCATTACCACCCCTATGCTAGTTTTTATCAGTTCCTTTGGTTTGGGGTGCTTGTGTCACCAAAGAACTCTATGAACAAAGAAATGCTGCGCTCCCTCGAAAAGCAATATGCACGTGTCCCACAGCAGGAGTAGGCAGGTAGGTTTTCTAGTCAGTTAATACAACCATAACACTGAAACAGCAGGACTCTGGCCTCTAAACATGTTGTGGCCTGAACTCGCAGACGAAACTGCTTAAACAACAGGGAAAAATTATTTGGGAACATTATTTAATGGAATAATGTCTTTCTGTTTGTCCAGTGTAATTCAGAAAATTTCAAACAGTTCTGAAGCGATGAACTTTGGAGCTCGTCTCATGTATCCATCTGGGATAACCAATCTTCAAAATACCTGTGTGCAGCTTGCATTTAAGCACCTGATTGCTGCATGCTTGTGTTGGTTTAGAGACTAAACCAGGAAACGCCATCACGAGTAAACATTCTCTTGCTCACCCCCTCTACTTAAAGAACCACTTGTAGCAATTTTTATGTAAGGATTCTTGCATGTAGAGAAGAACGTATGTGAGGGGAGGATACAGGCTGCCTGCAACACCAGACAGCAAAGCTCACTGAGAAGGCTAAGGCAGGGAAAGATGGCATCTGCTCGTTCCATCCTTGCCTTTGCAGTTTCGCTGGGTTATAAAAGCATTGGCAAGCACAGTTACAGTGGGGAAACCTGCAAATGAGACTTAGGTACCACTACCTGCCAGTGAATCCATGCAAGACAATTAACCTGAGCACTTGGAGGTATGCCAACCATCCAAGATCCAGTCTCTCAGGTCAAACACCGGATTAGAATCAAAACTGGCCCAACAAAATCTGGGATTACTGTGCTCAAAGCAGAGGTACGATGGCTGCCCGCTGTGATACCTTCAGGGCAGAACTAGCAGGACTGCCACCACTCTGCCTTCAGCCAAGACAGATTTGTTCATTCTCCAGGCTGAAGATTTCTTTGAAAAGTGAAAGGAAAAGTTTGGCTTTTGAGGTTTATACACCAGCTCTTGCATCACATATTCTCTTCCGTGAGATTATGAAGTCTAATTCCTACCGCTGTCCTACCCTCCAAAAGGCAAGGATGTTCATTAAGCAACAACAGGAGGTAACCCTAATGCACAGCACACCCTCCCACCCAACGCACAACACTCACCTAGCAGCAGCCACCCCCACCTTCAGCTTACCTGTTTTATGCACTGCAGCCGGTCATTGGTCTGCTGTATGTGCCTGTCCATAGAATTCATTTTGATTGTCTCCACTTTCTTCTACCTGAAAGCCATTAAAATCCCTCGATCTGCAAGACAAAAAGGAGAGAAAAGATCACTGAGCACAGCCCGTGCGCTCCTACCACCTAAACAATCAAGCAGAGACATTTGCAAGAAAGCCCTGAGCACATTGGGAGGTAAAATAATTACTTCAATAACAACGGTAGCCTGGCTCTTGCAAGGACAAAGGGATGGGGATTCTTCCTAATCTTCCTCTAAGAGGAAATACCTCCCATAAATATTAAATGAATCGTATATGACAGAGTATTATATGGAAAAAAAAATAACACAAAATGCATTACGCAGACTCTGGATTTCTGTATTGAGAATAAAAACAACAGACATACTTTGGACTCTCCTCCCACTAGTAGATTTATTTAATGAGCCCTTAAAATGGACAAGATGACAGTGAGTAAAAGATTGGGATTTACAACTCAACCGAGACTTTCAGAAGGACCAGCGACTCGGGATGGCCAACCTAGAGTGTATGGAAGAGGACTGATGTTCAGATCAAAGGGCTGAGCAGTTCCTGCCTTCTAGAAAAGTTGGGTTGAGTTATCCAGAGCTGAAAACACTACTTGTTACTTCTGGAAAAGCATGTCTTTAGGCCCATCTCTAACAAACTGTGTAACTTCAGGCAAATTAAAACTTCCCCATGTCTTCAAAAAACAAAAATAAAAATCTAGAAAACGAAAATAGGCTCAGAGCAGTGTTAGGGGGTTTCATTCGTGTTGCTACAGCTGTATAAAATCACGACATGAAGACAGGCAACAATGTATGGTGATCTACAGAGCAAACCTGCAGCCCCCTAATGATGATGCTCGTCACGCTGAGTTTGTGGCTATAGCTTGGTACACACTGGTGCCATGGAGAGAAGCCCTGCTCCATGTATTTGTTAGCTCTTTTTCAGAGCCATGCTTTACGTCATACTGCATGATCACACCTAAGTGGCTCTTTGTCAAGAGAACGGTATGTGTCTGGAATCAAAAGCAACTCCTGCAAGAGGGAGAAACAGTAGGTGCTAAATTGGCATGCAAGCATCATGCTGAACTTGCCATTTACCTCTCCCTTACCCCTGTGTGCAGACTGAGGGAAGGGCTCAGACACAACGCAAACAGCTCCACCGAGCTGAAAGACAGGAACGGCCAAAATGCCATTCAAACTCAGACCAAGAGCAAGACACTAAAAGCATAAGTAAGCATAAGTAAGCCTCCTGGTGTGGGCATGGCTTGCACTTCACTGGGCCTCTTCCACCCATCATCCCCTTTCTGGCCCTACTTTATAGTTTTCCTATAGTAGCAGAACAGCAGATCATAAAGACAGAAGCCAACAATTAATCAACAGTTTCGGTCCATAATTCAGATTACCAAACGGTTTGCACTGTGACTTCTCCTTACTTATGTCTTAAATAGAACTGCATCAGACTCCAGCCTGTACTTAATATGCTGAGCAGTTTGAAGTGGTTTTTTGTAGACTTCATTTCTCAGAGGCACAAAGATGTTGCACGTATATCTATGTCTATGTATATGTATATGCTGCTTCAGTCACTTCCATGGCATCTAAAGCGAAGGTGAAAGCGTAGGTATTGCACATGGGAACACAAAAACAGCTTTTGCCTACAAATTCCCATATTCTTTTCTGGGGACAGAGTGGTACAGCCTAGGAAGCTGTATTCTCACACTCAGGACCAGGGAGTGGGCACAGATTCAGAAACATGTCCCCAAATGCTGAATTTATACAGAACTTCAAACTAGCACAAGCAAGGCCCTGGACTCACACAGAAATCCCTCACTCGTGAACCTTTTCAGTGGCACTGACAAGAAGGTTGTTATTCAGAGAGCCGTCCGTGACAACATTCTTTTCCACTCCCTACACGCACATAAAAGACAGCACATTTTTCAGATAGCTGTTTGATTAGAGAAGCTGGCCGCTCACCACCCCTGCTACACGTGATTCCACATCTCTGCAGCTAAAGCTCCTCTGCGAGTCCAGCGCTGCCTGCAGTCAGCCCCCAGAAGGAGGGGAGCGTTCCCCGTGCTGGGAACCCTGCTTGCACGGCTGTCAGGGCGAGACAGACTCCAGACCACGGCACCCGCGTGCATCCCCCACGCCGAAGCCGCTCGAGGTTTCTGTACCTAGCTGATAATGTTCTTCCGCGGCTCCTGCCGGATTAGACGCAGGGAAAGAAATCTTTCCTGCTAGACAGCTAAATGAGGTCTTACAACAGCAGCTCAAGCTCCTCATCTCCACACTCTAGACACAAGAGGGTTCAATAAAGCATTCCTGTCAATAAATTATAATACTTATGAAACGGAAAAGCCAGTTTCACATACAAGCATTATCGTTTGATTACGCCGCTGCCACCTTCTCAATAGCAAATACCGTCCAAAGGTCCTTTAGCAAATGTAAATTGATATATTAAAACCGAGTAACGGAGCCTATCTGCCTCTAAGACCCCCACCCAGACCTCCGCAGTCACGCAGTTTAATCTCTCGGTGGACAGCAGAGGTATTTATCAAGAGATAAGCTAGTCCAGACATGACACCACTTCAGCAGTGATCCATCTTACAAGCTGAGGCACATTATCTGCATTTTAATTGAACACCAGGACGGATGGAGAAGGGCATGCTGAAAACAAATACAAATGTATACACGCACAGATATTCTGTGTAAGTGTTTGAAGAAATGCAAATTGAGGTGTTTGGGTTTTTTTAAAGAAGTCAGGACATTTTAGCTTAATGAAGCAGCACGCAAAATACTGTATTGCTGGTTGACTCTGTAACAGCGTTTTTGGCTATTTAACCTCCTCACTACCACACAGAGAAACTGGGAGCCAATCTATCCCAAGCAACAGATACATGGACATACTCCATCCTGCCAGAAAATACAGTTCTCACAGCCAGACACACCAGCACTCAGACTCATGGCTAGTGGCATCAGGAGCTGCCTCTGGTGTCACTGGCCACACACTGCAGGGCTGGGAGCCTGCAGAGCCATTTTACAGGGACAGCGACAATGACTTGAATTCATGTACTGTCACTCCTGCCAACAAACCACCCTGCACGCCGAAGTATGAGCTGCACTTAGAGTATCACCCCAATTCTCTTCCTTCCAGTTGACCATAAACAAAACCAAAGGTTGCTATCAGCTACCTGAACCCCAGCTTACTGCACACTTGTCTGAATTGTCCTTTCTTGCACGTGACATAGTTTCTCAAAGCCCGTTTGGAAAAGCAGAGGGGAGAGTGCACAGAACTAATTCGCATGGTGCAGCGGGAGCCTGACAGGGTTCCTGGAGGCAGGACTGGGAGTGCAGTCCTCTGTTCTCTTACACAGACATGCTATACATTTTCCGGCACAAACTGGTCAAATTCAGTCTCAGAAATAGTTCTGCTTTTAACATTCAATGGATCCCACTGACAAGTGTTCTATGGCTCTCACCCTTCCTCTAGCAGACAGAAGTATTTTCACTTCCATCCTCAGTTCCACTTGTTCTCACATCACCAGTGCCCTCTGGCTAAAGCGGTCTTTGCCCTGGCAGGCTGCACCCACCTCTTCCCCCTTGCTACACGGACAGACACTCGCCAGCCCTTTACCACCGGTTTGCCACTTTTGCCAGCCCAAGCTCATTTATTTTCTTCTGGTCAAGAGAAGCCTCACAGGCCACTAACTCCTCCAAGCAGGATGCGTTTGTTGCGTGAACCAAACAGCCACAAGTGTACACACGAAGCCGTTATTTGTACACATCGTATGTATGAAGACATGGACACTTTGAACTGGAAATGCGCTGCCTCACCCTTGTGATTCTCATTTTTACCTTTCTCTCAGATACATCGTAAGAACATCAAACAGAATCTTTTTTTTTTCCAGTGAACATACTGCCTCCAAGTCATTTCTCCTCTAAAAAAGCAGAGCTCATTAGCGGGAAACCATTATTATCTGGAAATTATTCTTTCACAGGCCTCAGCAAGAATTAAAAGATTAAATGTGGAAAGTGAAAACTATCATGCGGATTTGAAGTTTTACCAAGGCAGAATAAGCGTTTTGACACCAGATCATTTTGCCTGGAAAAAGTACCAGCAGAATTTCATTTCCAGTAACTGTATCTACCAGGCAAGTACCGCTGCACGCTGCTCTGGTTCCCCACGTGCACATCCACATCTTGAAACTGAAAAAAACCGCCCTTTTCTCTTGATCTCGTGCTGCTTTAAAAGTAACAGCAAGATCACCTTACTTGAAAATAACGGTGCTTAAGATACAGCAAGGCCGGCGGGGCTGCATGAGAGCAGACGGCTGCTCGGTTAAGTGCTGAGTGCTTACCAGGTCGCAAGTGAAAATGACTTTGCAGAGTCCCTTGCCAGGCTCTGCTGTCCCTGCAGGAGAAATCCCGCTAAGATTCAGGCGCCGCGAGCATCTCAAGAGGCAGCAGGGGACGTTGCCGGTCGGGATTTAAGGGTACTGCCAGAATGGGACAGAGGAGGGAATTTTACCTGGTGCTTCCTAACAAATCCCCTCTGGTGCCCATTAGCCAGAAAGGTTGGACGCTGCTGCTTTACATGCTAACTCCGTCGAGAGGATAAACAAAAAAGAAGCCTTCCCAGCACCTTCTGGAAATTCAGCAATAAAAAACCCCATTCTTCTGCTGTCTTTTCTGAGGTAAAGACTCAATTTCACTCTCTTTTTTTTGGGGAAAAAAAAAAATTAGCAAAAAAATTACGTGAATTATTCTTTGCCTTCCTCTTCCCTTCCCTATAGCCCTAGGCGGTAAGCAAAGAGCCCTCATTTACATATTTATGATGTCTCAAAAATGGAGAATGTGTTGTTTTTAAAGGAACAGATGTATCAACCTGTCAGACTTCTTTAAAAACCCTAAATACACTTAATCTTTTTTTTTTTTTAAACCCTCTTCAATATTGAAGAATCACTGGAATTACGCAGTGGCTGCAAGAAGGATTTCACATGCTTCTGCTCCACTCTGTGTTGGTCAAAAGCTCAAGTTTGGAGTTTCCAATCACTGTATCAGAAACTGGACTTCCAGGAAGGCATTTAAGGACAACGATTCAGTAAAATACGGTCCCTACCAGTTCCTTAAGGCACTCTACACCGCCTCTTAAAAAAACCAACCAACCAACCATATCAGCTCTGCTTCAAAACACTGACATTATCTAGAAGCATACCGCAGTTTGAACGTAAGTGTGGTTTCGGTTCTGCTCTGGGATGAGCTCTCCTGACAGCCAGGGCTGCAGTTCACAGCAAGAGCTCTGCCACCCGGGGACTGATGGACCGTGGAAATCTGCTCGCCCACAACCAAGGGAGACCTGAATCACCAACTGGAAGAGGCCCGGCCTTCTCCCCGCCTTTAGAAGGACTCTTCACGCAATGCTTTTTCCTGCTCTGCCTCTCGAGCACACTGTCTTCCCCTCACTGACGGGCAGAAACACAGAGCAGACCCCAAAACCTGATCAATCCTCGACCCACCCCTCACCTGAGCAAGACACTGCCATTTCTTGAGAAATCAAGATTTTAGCGAATAATCTTCCCACAAGAAATCCCTTTTGAGAGCAGAGAGGGAAAGGCACATCTTCCAGAGGGGCAGGCGAGCAATGGCTGCTGCGAGGAGCGTCTGAGGGCCAGCAGCAGGGAGTTAGGCGGGGTTTTCCATTTCCACAGGAGACCAGCACACTGCCAGCCACCCTTTGGCCAGCTGCGGCTGCTAGCATTAACAAGGTCTCATTTGGAACCACTTTGAGCCCGGCAATGGCAGAAGCGTATAAAAAACATAAAACAAAAGAACCACACATGAAAACCCCTTATCAGCCAATAAATTTATTTTTTCAGATTACCGAGTAGGTTAGAGGAAAAACAGAAAACTATGCCCTAAACCGTAATTCAACATGGCAGTTTTCAAACCCCCCCCCGGGGCCCATCCCACCCCAGAGCAGAAGCTGGTTAATCCTGCTTACTCAATCAGCTAAGACTGACAATTTCCTGTCTGTCTCCAGCGTGCGTACAAGAGCAGACAATTTTTATCTCGTAAGCGACGCTGATCAAGCAACAAGCCAAGCCAGAGCGAGGGGCCGGCGAGACCTGCGCTGGCTCAGGAGTGCGGGAGAGAGCGGGGCAGGGAGACCAAGGCCAGAGGCCTGCAGCAGAGCAGCCTCCGCTCGGGCGGGAAGAACCGAGCGAGGGCGCTGGCAGGTGGCGGGCGCTGAGCGCCGGGCCAAGGCCCGACCCGACCGGGCGGGGGAGCCGGGGCCGCGGAGCTCGCTCCCCGCTGCGCCGGCAGAGGGCGCCGCAGGGCCGCGACACGGCCCGCACGGAGGCCGCCGCCCGCAGAGAGCCCGGGCCCGCC
>WTSP01022571.1:0-13452 GCA_025331215.1 Actenoides lindsayi
CTTCTCTGGAGCCTTTCCAGCCCCCCCTGGCTCTGTTCCTGTGTGGGCTGCCCTGGGTGACCCTGCTCTGGCAAGGGAGTTGGACTCCATGATCTCCAGAGCTCTCTCCCAACCCCCAGCATTCAATGATTCTACCTCTCTGCTCCAGAAGAGGCTGCAGCTTCACCTGGGATTCAATTCAGAGGAGCCCCATTTCAAGTCTCAGGATTGCAGGAGGCAGAACAGGCATTTGAACCAATGTTTCCCTCATCTTCTGCTGTCATAACTGCAGGGCTGCTACAGTGCTTCTGGCAGACACCTGGAATTTTATTGGGAATCTGAGAGAATTGGATTGAGTTTGAGATGATGTTTCCGAGATGTGGTTTGATTGGTTGTTCTTGGTTTTAATTTTGACAAAGAACAGGCACTTGTGGCAAAAATCCCCCTTTTCTTGACCTGCTGTGCAAGGAGCATTTCTTGCCTGGGAGCTGCTTTGCCTTGCAGTCCATGAGGCAGAAAGGGGCCACCAGCAGAAGAGGTGCATCCTTCTGCAGTTCTGCTCCATTCAGGCTGCTCCTGGCTCCACCAATTCTCAGGGACTTTTCCTGCACGGGAAATTCTTTCCAGAGACTGATGGAATTCAGTAATTCCCGTGGATCTGGTGGTGTTTCTGACGCTAAAATTGCAAAGGCTTTTCTCTCTGAAGGCATTTTTCATGTTTGATGGTCAGGTCCTTCAGAGACGTCGGGTGTTCCTGAGAAAAAGGGATGCCCTTTCTTCTTGGGACCTACAGGAAAGCTGAGGAGGGACATTTTACCAGGGCTTGTAGTGATTGGATGAAGGGTACTGGTTTGAAACTGGAAGAGGGGAAGTTCTAATTGGACATAAGTAGGAAATTCTTCACTCTGAGGGTGGTGAGACCCTGGCACAGGTTGCCCAGGGAAGCTGTGGATCACCCATCCCTGGAGGTGTTCAAATCCAGGCTGGATGGGGCTCTGAGCAACCTGCTCTAGTGGGAGGTGTCCACAGCAGGGGGGTTGGAACTGGATGATCTTGAAGGTCCCTTCCAGCCCAAGCCATCCTATGATTCTATGGTTTTGCTTCCACAGTTTTGTCTGCACCTTTGGAGACCAGAAGGAAAACACCTCTGGAGTGAAACCTTCCCTAGATACTGAGGGGAAAGACACTGACTTTTCTTACTCTTGCTTTTGCTCTTCCCCAGGTACACGTACTTACAGAGGTACGTAGCAGGACCAGGGGCCTGCAGAGGAGACGAGTGGCAGCCATTGCTTTGCTACAGAAACTCTTTGTTGGCAAACGAAGATGAGGAGAGCTCGGTCCTCGGCCGACCAGGAGGGTGCCCCATGGGCACATCCAAGATGTCTTCTTTTAAAAGGAAGTTGTCCAATGGTATGAGAACACCCTTGCTGTGGAACAGCTTTGTCCCAGCTGAAACGTGCTTGGTGCTTCGTGGTAGCAATGCCACAGTGGGAGGGATGTTTTGGGCTTCCCAGTCTGAGCTGTGGGTTTTGCCTTCATCTTTGTGGTTGGGGAAGGTCTCTTTCTCACTCAGTACCAGGAAAGTTGGTCTGGAGACTCCAAGGGAGCTGAATTCAGACAATCCTCTTGTATTCTGCTCTGTACCGAGCTGCGGCGTGTGGCTGGCACTGGGTTTGTTGCTTTTGATTGTTAAGTTCAGGGCATTGTTGCTCTGGACTTTGGACTCTCCTTCTCTGGAGACATTTAAAACCCTGGCTCTGTTCTTGTGTGACCTGCTCTAGGTGGTCCTGCTCTGGCAGGGGGGTTGGACTCCATGATCTCCAGAGCTCCCTTCCAACCTCTACCATTCTGTGATTCTGTGACCTTGGAGTTAATTGAGACAGGAGAGGTATTTGTGGAAGTTGACTCAGATCTCAGACGATCTGGGCCAAATCACAGAATAGTTGCAGCTGGAAAGGACTTCTGGAGATCATCAAGTCCAACCCCCCTGCCAAGGCAGGGTCACCTAGAGAAGGTCACACAGGATCCCGTTGTCTAGGTGGGGTTGGAAAGTCTCCAGAGAAGGAGACTCCCACCACCTCTCTGGGCAGCCTGGGCCAGGTCTCCCCCACCCTCAAAGTAAAGAAGTTTCCCTTCATGTTTAGATGGAACTTCTTATGTTCAAGTTTGTGTCTGTTCCCTCGTGTCCTGTCACTGGGCAGCACTGGAAGAAGCCTGGCCCCATCCTCCTGACACCCACCCTTGAAGTATTGAGAAGCATTGATCAGATCCCCCCCTTAGTCTTCTTCGCAGAGATTATTCCTTGGTGAAAGCACACAGAAGACAGTTGGGTCCACCCTGCCCAGCAGGGAAGACTCAGCACCCCAGGGTGACGTGTCCTCCTTGGTCACACAGCCGTCAGTCATGTGGAGGAAACCCCAGCCTTTGGTGCTCCTTGGAGCAGGCTAATTCTCCGTCTTGCTGAGTTGCTGTCTCCTAACCACCTTCTGCTTTCTTCCCTCAGGTTTCTGACTTTCTCATTAGTGGTTTCCTCTCAAGGCCTTGAGCTAATAACTAATATGAGTCAACGATTTGGGGTTTTTTTTCTTCCTCTTTTTAATATGTGTGCTCTTTTCTTATCTCTCTCACTGCCTGAGAACAATATTCTCCAGCGAAGCCACACATCTTAAATGAATTAATTGGACCCTAGGCTGGGGGGCTACTGTTTATGATCTTCGGAGAGGACACGGCATTTTAGCAGAGCTATTCTCAGCCTGGCAATGGTTGCTCCATTAGGGACCCGGGGAATGCATCTCCTAGTGAGGGATGGTGGCCTGTCCCTGGGGAGCTGCTGAGAGATGAGTAGGGGAGGGAGGAAAGCCAGGAGCTGGCCTCGAAGCAGTGCCAGGAGGTGAAGAAGTGCTTAAAAGGTTCCCTCTGGGTGAAGAGACAGGCAGCACCAAGAAGGATGTCTGAGGAGATCCATGGCTTTTGAGAGCTGTTGGGAAAAAAAACCTTCTTCTGCTATTGTCTCAGGTCCTGGTGTCTCTGCTGGTGGGTACTGGTTTGGCTCTGTGGCTTGCAGCAGATGCAGACACCTCCTGCTTCCTTTCTCAGCTCCTGACAGCCAGGCTGAGAAAGGAAGCAGGAGGTCATGTATGAGGCTGTGTTTAGATTCAGTGTAACATTAAGATCGTAGGCAACGTCAGGAAGGCATCGTCACCTTCGGGGGAGATTCATTCATCTTCTCTAAATCCTGGCAAGGTCTATACCAAAAAGTCTTTTCTTTATTTTTTTAGTTAAGATGCCCATTATGTGATAGGTCATGGATCATAGAATAGAATGATAGAATGTGCCAGGTTGGAAGGGACCTCCAAAGGTCACCTAGTCCAACGCCCCTGCAGTGAGCAGGGACACCCTCAACTAGAGCAGGTTGCTCAGAGCCCCATCCAGCCTGACCTTGAATGTCTCCAGGGATGGGGCCTCCACCACCTCCCTGGGCAGCCTGTTCCAGTGTCTCACCACCCTCATGGTGAAGAACTCCATCCTAATGTCCCATTTAAATCTCCCCTGCTCTAGTTTAAAACCATCTCCCCTCATCATATCTGACCTCCCGCTTCCTTTCGCAGCCTGGCTGTCAGGAGCTCCTTTGTCCCCTTCTCCCTCTGCCCTGTCCATGCCGTGTCCCCTGCTGCTCTTCAGCCAGCACTCCCCCTGCACCCATCCGAACCAAAAGCAACTCTTACGTGGGAAGAGCACCCAAAAATTCAGCATGTACTTCTGGTGAGGGGGATGTAGGAAAGCAATCTGAGGACCGCTGGCTCCGTGCATCTTCTCCCACGCTGCCGAGGAGGAAGTGGCGCTTTCTTTGCATCCCAAAATAGCACGGCAACACCTCAGAGCCCAAATGGCACTGGGTGCATGTAGGACAGGGGGTTCTCCTTGGTCGCAGCAAAGCCTTCCGTAGGGGTTGAGTCGTGGTAGCGCGTGGCTGGCTCCCAGGGAAAGAGCTGAGGCACCTCTGGGGGCAAAGGCTCACCCCGAAGAAACTGCAGGTAGCACCCATCCATCTTCTCTGTCCCTTCTAGGCAGCTGTCCCACCTGCCACCTCTGCCTAGCAGTGACTTAGGTGTAAGTATGTCGGTGTGGTGTTGTTGATTAAGCTCCAACAGTCCTCTAGGGTGGTGCTCAGAGGTTCTCCCTCCATCAGAGGGTGCCTTAGGTCTATCTCCTGTCATCACACGAGGAGGACAGAATCTGCATCATTCATCCAAAACCCAACAGCTGAGAATAACTCCTTCTGGCTGCTGGTTTTCACTTGTTGTTTCAGTGTTGAACAGAGTCCCTTCCTCTCCCTTCTCTGGATTTACCTCTCCGCTGGTTTTAATTTCTTTTTTTAGTTGGATTTTGTTCTTAGAATCACAGTCATAGAATGGCAGGGGTTGGAAGGGAGCTCTGGAGAACATCGAGTCCAACCCCCCTGCCAGAGCAGGGTCACCTAGGGCAGCCCACACAGGAACAGAGCCAGGGGGTTCCAATGACTCTAAGTTTTTGGAAGGCTGAAACTTTCAATATCAATATTGTACCCTGAAGCTGTGACGCGCTGCACCCATCCCAGAAGGGTAGTAGTCACAAAGGAGGCAACTATGAGGCAGAGGTCCTCAGCTTCTTGGAGAAGTGGAAAGATCTCAGATGACTTATGGGTCCAGATGGAGGGGAATGTCATTTTCTTCAACCACTGAAGGCCAGGTGGGACAGCTGGATGGGTGGTACTGCTGTCAGGGCCATGAGGGTAGGTGTGACTTGCCCTGACCAGTCTCAGGTGAGAATTCCACTCACACTCTGCTCATTGAGGCAGGAGCTCCACTGAAGCTTGGGTTGGGTGCAAGCTACGTGTGCTCCTGGCCAGGTCCTTCACATGCCCGAACTATTTGCATCTCTAAGACTCACCTCGGACCTCACTCATCACCTTGCCTTTGCCTGTCACCACCCTGCCCTGCTTGTCCAGCTCAGGGAATGCACCCTATTGGTGAAGGCACTGCCTGTGCTCTGGTCACCCTCAGCTTTGGGCTTCTCCTTCCCTTCCAGAGTGGCTCTGTTGCTGCTGTTCCCTGGCAGATAGCTCAGGTTTTCCAGAGCCTGGAGCTGAGTACCATGGAAGCTGTTCCCCTGGTCATGCCAGGCTCTATCACCAGCACCTCAGAGGGGCTTGCTCCTGTGGTTCCCCCCACTGCTCCTGGCTGACCTCCAAAGCTTGCAGGAAGCTGTGGTCAGCATGCAGAGGCAGACAGCATCCTGTCAAGTGCCTTTCACATCACCTGCACCCAGAGCAACCTTTGTCCCCCAGCTCACGGAATCACAGGATTGTCTAGATTGGAAAAGACCTTTAAGATCATCCAGTCCAATCATTAACCCAGCACTGACAAGACCTGGACTAAACCACATCCCTCAGCACTGTCTACACGACTCTCAAACACCTCCAGGGCTGGGGACTCCACCACTGCCCTGGGCAAGCTGTTCCAGTGCCTGATAACCCATCCAGTAAAGAAATTCTCCCTCATGTCCAACCTGAACTTCCCTTGGTGCAACTTGAGGCCATTTCCTCTTGCCCTATCACTTGTTACTTGGTTGAACAGGCCAAATCCCACCTCTCTCCAACCTGTAGAGAGCAAGCAGGTCTCCCCTCAGCCTCTTTTTCTCCAGGCTCAACAACCCCAGGTCTCTCAGCTGCTCCTCACCAGACGTGTGCTCTAGACCCTTCCCCAGCTCTGTTGCCCATGTTTGGACAGGCTCTAGTGCCTCAGTGTCCTTCTTGTAGTGAGGGGCCCAAAACGGACCACTTCTGGAGATGTGTCCTCACCAAGGCTGGCCGTGGGGGTGTGATCAATTCCCTGGTCCTACTGGCCATGCAGTTAATGGTCCAGGCCAGGATGTGCAGACCCTGTCCATGGCAAAGGTTACACCACTCTGACCACTCGAGAGATTATGGGAATTTCTTCTAAAGTAAACAACTCTGTTCTTCATTTCTGCTGTCAAACAGAAAGGGTGGCACCCTGAAAACTTCTAGCTGCACTGCTAGATAAGGGCAAGAACATACGGGTGGTGTAATCACCAGTACCGAGCGGGAGCTGCTGCCGTGAGCTGGCTGAGGTGTTCCTGCAGCCAAGGGTGATGTGCAGCAGAAACGAGTCAAACCCAGCGAGAAGACGTGTGGGTCAGCAGTGGCAATGAGAGGGGTCCTCACAGGAGAGGTGCTCCAGCCCTCTGAGCATCCTGGTGGCCCTTCTCTGGACACGTTCCAGCACATCCATATCCCTCCTGTAATAGGGGCTCCAGAACTGGACGCAGTGCTCCAGGTGAGGCCTCACCAGAGTGGAGTAGATGGGGAGAATCCCCTCCCTAGACCTGCTGGCCACGCTTCTCTTGATGCAGCCCAGGACACGATTGGCCCTCTGGGCCGCGAGAGCAACTGGTGGCTCATATTGAGCTTCTCATCCACCAGCACTCCCAGGTCCTTTTCCTCATGGCTGCTCTCAAGCAGATCAACACTCCCTCCCAACTCAGTGTCATCTGCAAACTTGCTGAGGGTGCTCTCTATCTCCTCATCAAGATTATTGATAAAGATGTTAAACAAAAGTAGTCCCAATGCTGAGACATGAGGAATGCCACTTGTGACCAGTTGCCAGCTAAATTTAATTCCATTCCCACCAGTTTCTGGGGCTAGCCATCCAGCAAGTGTTTTACCCAGCAGTGTTCTCCCATCCAAGTCATGAGCAACCAGTTTTTTTCATAAAGATACTGTGAGAAACGGTGTCAAAGGCTTTAAGGAAGTCCGGGTAGATGACATCCACAGCCTTGCCCTCATCCACTAGGCAGGTCATCTTGTCACAGAAGGAGATGAGGTTGGTCAAGCAGGACCTGCCTTTTATAAACCCATGTGCTGGCTAGGCCTGATCCCTTGGTTGTCCTGTACATGGTGTGTAATGGCACTCAGGATGACCTCCTCCATGACCTTCCCTGGCACCAAGGTCACACTGACAAGTCTGTAGTTGCCATGATACTCCTTTTGGCCTTTTTTGTAGATGGGTCTCACATTTGCTACCCTCCAGTCCACTGGGATCTCCCCAGTTAACCAGGACTGCTAGTAAACGATGGAGAGATGCTTGGTGAGCAAAAAAAGGTAGCAAATGCTGCTACCTAACTTCATTCATCTGGTCTTTCTTCTGCTGAATACTCACCAGCCCTAGTTTGGTTCCCCCAATCTTTCTGGGTAGTAAATTTTTATAGTTAATAGAGGGTTCATCCAACAAATTGTGTTGTTAATCACTATTCTTCATTTTGTTTTCAAAAAAACCTACAACAGTTACATGAACTAGAAGCAGAGAACACAACAGGATTTAAATGAAACATGACATAAATCGTATCTACACCTGTACCAACATTTTCTCACATAGAGTATTCTGATAGCTTTAAGAATACTGTGTGTCTGTCTTACAATGTGTTGGCCAATGATTTGTAACAAAAATGAGACCTGTTTTAAGACATTATCAGCAACTCATCTTATCTTTTCTGCTTGTCCTTATCCCTATTTTAAATTGGCATGAATTGTTTATTCCAATGTCATCTGATCTGTAAGAAAATGCAGTGAAAAAGCCTAATAATAACACAAAACATGTCATGTAAATCTTTTCAGATAGCAAATATTGTGTTGAGGAGCATGGGAGAACCCAGCTGTGAAGTAAAAGGAGAAAGTTTATTTCTAAAATAATAATTAAAAAAAAAAAGTCCATTGATGCAACTTATGACAATGTTTTTGGAAAGGAACTTCAGGGTTTTAGGCATTTCTTTTAAGTTTACAAAGATTAATAAATGTATTTATCTGATCTTGATAAAATACTTTTAATCATTCTTTTGGAAATTTGTGAGATTTGTTTAGTCTTGGAAAGACTTAAGTATTTGGGGAGGATTGATTCTGAATGGTTAGGTGTCTCTCTTAAGTCTTGACTTATGGAAGCCAAATCAGCTTTGAGTGGAGAACAATAGGTCCTTAATGCTAAGCAGAGACAACGTTGGAGGGTTATTAAAATCCTATCTATCATTTATATTACTTCCAATCTGATGGTTTTTTTTATACAAGTTCTGTGATCAGGAATACATATTTGTGGAGCTGAGCTTTCAAACAGAAACCTGTTAAGTTATAACGAAGTGGACATATTTTATAGAATCCTTTCAGTTCTCCTCCATATTGTAAAGAAAAACAATACAAATATAACAAATTCAGTGTTTCAAAATAAAAAAAAAATAATAATTGATCAAGCATTTCCCAAGAAGAAGAGCCTTTATAGGTCTTTATGACAAATTTATTTGTTTTTGACAGGTCAACACTGTCTATCCAAAGCAGAGGTTTCTGCATTCAGTGACTTCTTCCAACACAGCAAAGGCAGGTTAGAGTCACCTGGATCTCTGCACTCAGTCATTTTAGTAAACATGAATTTTCAAGGTAAGCTCTGGGGACTGCTCCTGTTGAGTCTCTGTACAATACTCTGCTTAGTATTTCACATGCGTAAGGATTTTTCGTATATATATATGGAAGTAAAATGATACTAGTTACTAATGTTTTTTTACTATCCAAAGGACATTTTGCACGTTTAGAACACACAAAATAGTTTTGTCCAGAGTCCATGGTTTTTGTTTCTGCTTCAGGCAGAGCAGAAATAACATAATTTTCAAACTTGCACCTGTTAATCTCAAAATAGAGACTGCACATAGGAGACAGCAATCCTATTGTCAAGTAACTTCAGGTGGCATTAATTCCAGAAAACTATAAAAAATCTACTCATGAGGATTAATTTTGGTTTAGCTCTTTAACAAAGTAGCTTATCAATTAAACTCAGTCCTGAAGCTAACGTTCAATTTAGAGTAAGAGCTGCAGTAACCACTTACCCCAAAGACAATTTTGTTTCACCATGAACACATAAGGAACAGCTTTGCGACAGAAAGATGTTCCATCATTTCCCATGGCCTCTTCCCTTGAAACAGCTCTTATAATATGTGTATCAGTCCAAGTAAGTCATTGTCATGTTTAATCAAAGATTAGAAGAAAAATTAATTTCATCAGCCATCTCCCCTCAAATATATCTCTGGGTCAACAGTGTAGGAAACTAGAGTTATTAACTAGATGATGAAGGAATTCTGCCAAGAACAGTACATGACTGCTCCCATGAGATCTCTAAATACCACTAATACTTTATTCAGTAAAATTAATCCCTGTTCATTAATGCAAAACACTAAGCAAAATCTGCATGATTTAACCTGGCAGCAGGGCCTATTCTGGCCACATAGCTTTACTGTATTCCAAGCTTGGAAATCTAGGGGTTAGGAAATTCAGATTCTTATAGAGGTTTTTCTATTCCTTCCAGTTACCACCTCCTGGTTCCTAGTCATAAAAAGAAAAACCCAACAAAAACCAAAACCACCTCATTTTCTAGGAGCTGTGGAGGTATGGACAATTGCACACACAGAGATCCAATCTGGAGAGTGAGGTGCAGCAGTTGCATGTTTGAAGAGGAGCTGTGAAGAAGTCTTTCCTCATCTGGAGACAAAAACATTCAGTCAATGTAGCTGGCCAGCAAGATACAACGTGAAAGGTTCATACTGGCAGCACAGTTACTGCAGATTTCCCTCACTCCCTCCAAGGGCTGCTTGCTGACTATGAATATTTGCCGTTCTTTTCTTTTCTAGATGGAAATATAAAGGGTACCTGAATGTCCGTTAAAATGTCTGTGCCATTGGCCACTGGCTTTGCTTCACCCCATGGTACCTGGTCTGAGGCAGCCAAGGCAAAACAATGTGCCCTATACACCCAGATTGGCAAGCTGATGCTGAGAAGCTGTCTGTTTGCTTTGTATCCCTATATTTCTTTTTTGTTTGTTTTTTTGTTTGTTTGTTTGGGGTTTTTTTATTATTTTTTTTCTTTTGGTAGTACCAGAGCTTTCATGCCACTTGCAATTTTTCTCCCATTGTTTTCTCCACAGCTGCCCTGCAGATTCCTATGGGGCCAAGGCCTTCCTATGAGCAAGCTAGCAAGCCACCCACCAACATTTCCACTTCAATCTTCCCTTCTAATGTTCTTTGCCTCACTGTCTGACACATTGCAAGCTCTTAACTTTCCATCTGTACCTCAGCAGAGCCAGTGAAAATCAAAGCATGTAGCTTACACGGCTGTGACACTGCATCAGTCAAGTACACGCAGATCCCTTGCAGGCTTGTGACTTGAATGAAGAAGTAATGCTTGCTCTTAAATCAGCTACTCCACTCACATTTTGGGGAAGGAGCCCATACTTAAAAATGCAGTAATCTACTTCTCCCATGGCTAGCATTTAACTGTTGATGGTATGTAGTTATATTCTGCTCCATTCAATAAAGTTTATATGTGTATGGGGTTGATGAATTCAAATCCATTCCTTTTAAACACTTCTTTTTATGTTTTGTAAATACATATGTATATTTATTTAATTTTTTGCCAGTGGTTGGAAGGGACCTCTAGAGATCATTGAGTCCAATCCCCCTGCCAGAGCAGGATCGCCCAGGGCAGGCCACAAAGGAACAGATCCAGGAGGGCTTTGAAAATCTCCAGAGGAGACTCCACCACCTCTCTGGGCAGCCTGTTCCAGGCTCTGTCACCCTCACAGTAAAGAGGTTTCTCCTCATGTTGAGGTGGAACCTTCTATGCTGAAGTTTATACCTGTTATTCCTTGTCCTATTACTGGCCCCTTCCATTTGACACTCACCCCTCAGATATTTATAGACATTAATTAGATCCCCTCTCAGGCTTCTCCTCTCAAGACTAAACAGCCCCAGTTCCCTCAGTCTTTCTTCATAGGGGAGGTGCTCAAGTCCCTTAATAATCTTTGTAGCCTCCATTGGACTCTCTCAGTAGATCCTTGCCTCTCTTAAATTGGGGAGCCCAACACTGGACACAGTATTCCAGGTATGATCTCACCAGGGCAGGGTAAAGGGGTAGGAGAAGCTCTCTGGACCTGCTTTCAGAATATCATTTACCCTTGACTGCAGCAATTCAATGAGATCTTTGCGTGTCCTGCCACCATTTAGCTTACCACATCCGTAGAACTGTTCCATAAATATCATCCAATAAACAAACTTTTTTTGCTCCTTCAAATTCCACCACCCTGCTGATATATCTTATCTTCCAGGTTGTAAGCTCTTTCTAGCAGTGATTCTCATTTTCTAAGTGTAGTGGCTAGCACCAAAAGCTGTATGTGGCTTTACTGATGTTCTCTGTGATTCTATCCCATTGATTCCACCACCCAGGGATCTCCTAGTGCACCCCATTGCATCTGCTCAGTCCCCACAGTAGGCTTTCCTCCTTGTAAAAAACAACATTATGAGGCAGGTGGGAGCACATGTGCCTGATTTAGTCCTGTCATCCAGCAATGTAACTGTAACGTGGACCAGAGAACAGTGGTAATGGTAATGGTAATAATAATAATAATACCAATATAGTCTAAGGAATGTGATCCATTCAGGTTTGCTAGGCACTGTTAATGAGAAGTTACTCATTTCCAGTGTAGAAACCCTTATCCTCAATATCTTCTCCCTTCTCTTTGAGAATTCCTCATCTCAGAAAATGAACTTTCACATATTGAGGTGGTAATGTCATTAAAATAAGCAGGTAGATAAAAAGTATACATCAAATCTTTTTCCAGACCCCAAATACATTTTTTTTCTCCTACATAAAGTTTGCAATGGCTATTGCTGTGTTTAAAGACAACTTCAATAGCTACTTCATGGCAAAATTTGTCAGAGAAATGTAACTATAGTTGGATGAGCATTTTAACCTTGTTCTGTTATTTCTCTTTTCTTGTTCATGACAGGTGGAGAAAAATCAGGGCTGAAATTAAGTGCAAAAAACTACCAACTTTTGAATCTGGGAATGTTGGTGGAAGATAGGAGTCAGGCCTCACTGTTAGTTACATTAAAGCAAAGCATTGAATTTTTCATTAGCCTACAAGGTTAAATAATTCACCAGGAGGAAGGGGAACCAGAACAACTGCAGCTCAGCCGAAACTCTTCAGCCTCCTCAGCACAAACTTTCCTTTCTCCTGAACTCACACGCAGGAAAAGGCACTTATCCTCAGCCAGCTTGGTGTACAGGATGGAACACGTTCTTTGCTTCTTCTGAAGACCTTCAGCTGCGCACAAAATGTGTAACTCTTCAGGGCCTCTGAGGCTGAAACCCAGGTGGTCTGTGTCCCTGGTGCTACCTTAAGCATCCAGCTGGAGGGCTGCTGTGGTGTGTGTAGATGGTCCTGGGTGTATTGAAGTGCTTTGAACAGAGTGGAAAGGCTGCAAGCAGAAGGTGAGAGGAAGATGCTGCGGAAAATTGCACCACCGTGTAAAGCCTGCTCTCCTGGGAGGTCAGCGAGTAGGATCTGAGGCATCCAGAGGGGATCTGAAGGCCTCTGAGGACAGCAGAAAAGCCACCTCGAATCAAACAGCAAAAGCCAGATTAAATTGTTCGGCAAATGGAGCACCCACCTGACATTAGATTAGGAAAGCACATATGCTTTGGCAAAAATCCTACACTCTAAGAAAAAAAACAAAAGAAGCTCTCACTGTAAATCTTTCAGGAAGTATCTCACTAATATCTCGCCTCCATTTAAGCCAGCACTGGAATACTTGTCAGATCGTGGCTTCATAGGCATGAGGAAAATTAACACAGACTTCAATTTTACAGCACTTGCAGTAGACACTCAGGTCCCATTTTTAAGGAACTTGTAAATGTATCTCAAGGGGAAACCTTTTGCAAGCATTCTTTGGACAGCTGCTGAGATAATTGAGGCAGTGCTGCGACTTCTCTCCTGTATCAGGCATTCAGCTCCTTCTCCCACTCTAGATGCAGCTATTTTACCTTACAGACTTACAAAAGGTTATTGATTTTGAGCCTTTGCTAAGGCCCACATGACGTTAACATGATTAACTTCATTCAAAAGAATGTTGTCAGAAACGCTTATTAAAATTCCTGCTTTTTGTGCGTGCATTTTATCAACTGGAAATTGGCAAAAATACAAAAGGTGATGATGGAAATTAATTTCCCTGAAGGAATCATTAAATCTTCCTCCTCCCATTTCTCCCCTCCCTCTTAGTTCATGGGCTCTAGTACCGGAAGCTTTCAATTGTCTAGATTGTCAGTTTTTGACATCCTAATCTCCTCTGATGAGCCAGGTATCCAAGAAGCAGAGCATCTGAATATCAAACACTGCACGTCTTTGGACATCCATTATGCACAAACCAGCTGCAGCTCGGCCCCAGTTTACATCAGTGCTCCAGTTTACATCTTCTAACCCCTCTCCTGCTCTTCATGGTGGAGATACGTAGCTCCACCAGCTTCCCCAAAGATCTCTTCTCTTCTCTTCTCTTCTCTTCTCTTCTCTTCTCTTCTCTTCTCTTCTCTTCTCTTCTCTTCTCTTCTCT
>WTSP01022571.1:14696-34018 GCA_025331215.1 Actenoides lindsayi
GGCTGAGGGAGCTGGGGTTGTTTAGCCTGGAGGAGACTCAGGGGGGACCTTGTCACTCTCTACAACTACCTGAAGGGTGTAGTCAGGTGGGGGTCAGGCTCTTCTCCCAGGCAACCAGTGACAGGAGGAGAGGGCATGTCCTGAAGCTGTGCCAGGGGAGGGTTCGATTGGATATCAGGAAGCACTTCCTGACAGAGGGAGTGATCAGCCATTGGAATGGGCTGCCCAGGGAGGTGGTGGAGTCACCATCCCCTGGATGTGTTTAAAGATAAAGGCTGGATGTGGCACTTAGTGCCATGGTCTAGCCGATGTGACAGTGTTGGGTCATAGTCTGGACTTGATGATCTCAGAGGTCTTTTCCAGCCTCAGTAGCTCTGTGATTCTGTCTTTATTTGTATTTAGAAGTATGAAATAAGTAGAGTCCTCACTGTTTTGACTGGGTAGCATTTTGCAAAGGCTTTTTAAGATGCATGTCTAAAAAATAACGGGGCTACTCTATGTAATTTTTGTCTAGTTTAAATAGGCAACATGTGGCTCATATTGCAGAAAGAACGAGAAAGATGAAAATAGATGGAGAAAAGGGAGGAGTACAAATATTGAAAAGATTCAACGAATAATAAGCTTAGAAAGTAGAGCAAAAGGTAACTCTACTGAGATGGTCAAATCTTAAGTAAGTAATGAAAATTTGCTTGTTCTTTTTCTTTTCATGTAGTGACAAAAGGATAAGTATTTATTAAGTAGGGAAGACATGGAGAATAAAAGCTTTTTTTTTCAATCAAGCAGCAAGCCTATCAAGCCTACATGCTGTAGCTGCTGTGAGAGCCAGCAATAAATTTCAGAGGATTTAATAAGAAATAGTCCCAATAGTGGGAGACTACTGCCAAAGCCATCGGTAGCAAACAGAGTCATATTAAGTCAGGAGTTTTGAAGTATGATTCACTTTTCAAGACAGTCAATGGATATCTGTGTCTTAATGTGTCAGCTAGGTGAGTGATGCGTAATATAGTACACTCAAGTCTCATATTCTTTCCTTTGGCAAATGGTCTGATTGTGTTCAAGGTTGTTTTTGCTTGATATTTAAAAGTATCAGTGAGCTGGAACAGGTGAACTCAAGCACTCAGGTCTTAACCTGCTCTGTCTGCACAATGATCACCTGAATGCCTTCTAAACTCAACAGTGAGATTGACAGCTTTCTGCAAATATCCTTGTACAACTTCTTTGATTCCAGAATGGTGATTGTTCATGAAATGTTTACAGAAGGTTACTGAAAATACTGTCTAAGGATCTAGCAGATGTTGTATTCCTTTGTTGTATGTCTGATCACAGAAATTTGTCAAGATGAGATAGGAAAAAGTTACTCACCATGTATAAATTTGCTTGTTTCTATTTGACTTCTACATTTTACATGAAAAAAAACCCCTCATGCCTGCTGTATCAGGACATGTCATAGTTTTATTAACTAGAGAGGGCTTGGTCCCAGCTCCCCACAGGTGACATGCCTCTCTCTTTGACCTCCACACTTTCTCACAGCTCTTACACATAGATGAGTAAATGCTTGTGTACGGTGCCCTTTGGATATTGATCTGAAAAGTGAGCAATATTCGTTTGCAGTTAGGTGTCATGAGTAGCCTGAGGACAGCTTGACTTGGCAAATAAATTTTTGAGGTCAACTTTCTAAAAATTAGTCCTCTTTGCCTAACCTAATTTCCCAAATGCATGAGTTTTGAAAAATTCAACCTGTTAAATTTATCTCTCTCGCAATATCTATTGAAATAGTAACAAGTATACACTTATTTTCCAAGTGAAACATTTGTACTCAGCTGCCATTATAATATAAAGGCTAAACTGCTTGGTATTTCCTAGCTTGAAAGGGCTGCTGAAGAATCAAGGGACACAGAGGTAGAAATTGTACTGAATGACCTGTATTTTGATGACTGTGATTCACTGCAAATTGAAGATGGAAAAAGGCCCTTTTGATCCTTCTAGCAGATCAAAGTGATCCTGTATTCTTTTTTTTTTCCTTGTTATTATTTAGTTACAATGTCCTGAGTACAACATTTTGCAGGATCTAGCATCAGGAAAGTCAGGTTTCTTGGAAGGCAGGATTTTCAAAAGCACCTGAATTTTAATGGGATTTCAGTATCTAATTCCCATATGTGTTTTCCACTATTTCACTCATGATATTCATGGTAAATGGAATTGCAAAACCCACTAACTTTTCAGTTAGAATAGGTGGAGTTCTTGTCATCAAATATTACAGTTAGAGATTTGCCAGCGTGAGTATTTCTGTCTGGTTTTTTTCCTTTGAAATTTTTGACCTTTATTATACTTCATCTGAAGCTTCTTGTTACTCCAAAACATAAAAGCAAAATCCTCAAGTGATTACAAAAGCATGAGTAATTCATTTTTCCCTTCCACCTAACATGCACACAATAAGTTAAAGCCAAGTGGTTACACTTATAGGAAAGTGAGCGAGGGTGTTTGAGCTAGGAGAAATATATGATGACAAGATGCTGAAGTGCAATATTAATTTCAATTTTCTAACCTCTTTGTTTTAATGATTAGATGGTCCCTTGAGGATAGCTCACCTAAAAATCCTATACAGAAGTAGCTTGTTTTGTATTTACAGTACAGACTGCATGCTGCTATAGAATTGTTGATACTAAAAATAAATGACAGAGGAGAGAAGACATGCTAAGAGACAAAAATTATTAAATAACTAAAGTTGTCTCTTTGACCCTATTCAGAATATTTGAAATAAAATCTTGTGTCCACTGACCTCTTCCTTTATCCTACAGCTCAGAAGATACTGAGCTATGATCAGTCACAAACTCCATGTCTTTCACAGCAGAGCCTTCACCCCCAGTATGAAGAACACCCTACTCTTCACAGGTAGGGTGAGTTTGGTGCAAGGGTATGACCAAAGCTGGGGTATGAGCATGCACTGGGAATGCAGGGGACCTAGAGACCCAGCAAAAAGCAAGGGCTGTGTTCCAGTAATGACTTTTGACTGCCCACATCTGCAGTGGAGGCAGGCGTATTTTAGGGCCCCAAAGCTTTCCCCATTGGCATGTCCTCATGTTTTCCTTAGAACTCTGCTTGAGCGCAAGCTGGTTTCCACACAGCTTTGATGCATGACAGAGACTGTGCCCATGGACTTACTGACAGCATTCCTGACGTCTTGGGCGAAACGTCTCCTCTTGTCCTTGCTTCTGTCGGCCACCTGATGTCAACAGTGACTTACAAAGTTCCTGGCAGTACTGAAACACTGGGGACTTCTGCTTTTGCTCCTTCTGTCAAGGCACACTGCAAGGTTGTGCATCTTTGTAGGTCTACCTGCAGATCACTACCAGTGAGGAGCTTGCAGAATATGCAGAGGGAAGATAGTAAGTCTGGGGGAAATGTATAAAAATGACAGCTTGAACAAAAGTCAGGAACATGCACTAACTAGGCAGACTGAGTGACAGAACATGTCACATTTGCTTCCACCCCCCCTTCCTGGGACACTTTGTATAGAAAACCAGTAGCAACTTAAAAGAAACACCCTTATTTAAAGAATTCCATGTATATTTAGATAACAATTCCTAGGTTTCAAATAAGGGAGATATTGACCTGTTCTGATAAAGAAGGTGAGCCTTCAGGTGAAATGCCAGTAATAATCAAGCTAACCAACAGAGTGAGCACTAACCTGCTGACTGCATGTGTTATTAAAATACGAGGTAATGCATCCCAATCCACCACCACAGACATACGGAGAATTCAGGGAAAGCTGGGAAATAAAACATGTTCTCTTTTTGTTATCAATTCCTGAACACTTCATCATTTTTCTGCCCATTCTTGAAGACTGGAAGAATATTACATACAATTTCACCCTGACACATTTTTAGCAGTTTCATATCCATATTGCATGTGCTTACCTGATTTCTATGATAATAGAACACACACAGTGCCTATAAACAGTTGAAAAGAAAGAGAATGTAGCTTGTGAACCAAAAGGTCTTAAATCCTCTTTAAAGAAGCTGCTACCTAGGATTCCAGGACCAAAAATATGTCTTTCATACTAGAAAAGCTTATTTCCATATCAAGTCAGAGGGGTATTCCCTGTGCTTAACTCTAGCACTTCATTAGGGTCCAAAGACTGGGAACTGTCTTCCTCTATCAACCATGGAGACAGAGTTGCCTTCAGGGGCAGTCGACAGTACCTAAATTACACTTTTCTTAGTTGTCTCTGGAGAATCTAGGATGACCTAAAAGTACAGTTAAAGATATGATATAAGATATTATTCAATTTTGGATCCAGAGGGTGCTATATTTCTGTACTGGTTTTACTGTGTTACATACCTGTGTTGTTGACTGTGGTTTTTTTCTCCAGGTCTGGAGTCTATGGGAGTTGTGGGAGTCGATTTCTGATGGATCTATGTCTTCTTGTCAAGAGAAAATGAGGGCATGCATCACCCGACTGCTTTCATGCAACATTATAAATATAAGGCTCTGCAGTTCACTGGAGATGGAAGGATATTAAAGTAGAGATAGATGCCCTGGAAATTGATAGTTAGCAATTACCAATCATTTGAATGTGTTTGTTCCTAAGCACCATAGACAGCTTTTTGGTTTTGTACTTCAGACAGGCAGAATGTTCCTCTGGATGGAAACTCCATAGATACTTTTGTTTGCAAAAAGAGACTGCTTAATGTGGAAAAACCTGAAAAAGAGGAGACTGAGAGGGGTTCTTATGAGTGTTTACAAATATCTGAAGGGTGGGTGTCAAGCAGAAGGGGCCAGGATCTTTTCACTGTTGCCCTGCAATAGGATGAGAAGCAGTGGGCACAAACTGGAAGACAGGAAGTTCCACCGCAACAGAAGAAACTTCTTCACTGTGAGGGTGCCAGAGGCTGGCCCAGTCTGCCCAGGGAGGTTGTGGAGTCTCCTTCTCTGGAACCTTTCCAACTCCCCCTGGATCTGTTCCTGTGTGGGCTTCCCTGGGTGACCCTGCTCTGGCAGGGGGGTTGGACTCGATGATGTCCAGAGGTCCCTTCCAAACCCCACCCTCCTATGATTCTATGATAGGACCAGCTGCTGTGACACAAGGCATTTAAGTCCTATCAGTAAGCAGTGAAGGAAGTACTTTGAGATACCTAGTATCCCATTTATCCCATTTATTACCTGGTATCCCTGGTAGCCCTGGTATCTCTTTTTAGTATGGTTATTCATCAGAGGAGAAAGAAGGAGATCTGAGCAATATGGCATTACTCTTTGGATCATTTATCCATATATGGTTTTGATGTTTATTAACTGACATTTCTGTTACAAGACAAAACCTTTGCAAACCAGTGTGAAATGATCATTAGTAAAGTCAGGCTACTGCTGCCGTAACTTCACTGTGAACATAAGGGCTGGGACATAATACAAACTCCTAATGAAACTTAGCCTGAAATAAGGTTTCTCTCTTGAAAATCATCTTTTTCATGGAATATGGCATATGGCAGATCCAGATTCATTAAGTGGTAATATCTAATAGCTCAGGAAGAAGGAACAAGGGAAGTAGGCCAATACACTGATATTCACAAGCACAGTGTTTCATGGAGTGATTTACCTTGTGGCCCAGCTGCAAATGAAACAAAACTAACCTTTCTAGAAGTCCTTGCTTCTGCAGCTTGCTGCCAGGGTCAGGCTAAGATGGAAAACAACAATTTCACATTGACTCCTGCATTGACTGTATTCTTGAAGTAATAAAGCATACTTCAGGTGTTACACAATCCACTGACTGAAGTACAGACTTGGGATCAGAATAAAAAGCCTGAAAATTTACTGAATGACCCAAAGGAGAAAAGAAGGGAAGATGACTGGGAATATACATATACAAGGAGCATATTTTGAAGCAGTGCTACTGATAAAGAGATGGAGTGTCACAGATTTCACTGCTGTGCAGAAATTCTGTGGCTAAATAATTGTGCCCTGGATTTGAAAATTTATTAATACAAAAAGTGAAGAAGTCTGATTTTCTTCAACTATACCTCTCAAGACAGAAATGGCAGATCTGAGATACTAATGAGTTTGAGACACTGTTAGCCTGTGTAATGATGGGTTGGAATTGCATTCCCATGTGTCAGCACAAGTTACGCTGTTCTGATGACTGAAGCTGTTGGCAAAGACACATTAAGCCAGCTGAGCTAAATATCCTCACTTTCTGCTGTGCTCTTTGTCTCCTTTTGCCAGTGAATTTGGACAGCAATCATGCAGACTCCAGCAAACAAAAGTGTGCCAGCTTCCCAGATGGCACAAACCAGCTTCATTCCTTTGACACCAACAGCACATGGGAGATTTACATGAGCTTAGTGGCTGGCTTGCAAAAGTTACTAGTACCTTGTGTGAATGTCCTCGGAAAATGCTGTACTTCAACTATTCAAAAAGTTCTTTTTAAGGAATAAGAATTTTTTCTTTCAGCATGGAGCTTAGGAAGGATTTTTTTTGTAGAAGGATGGAGCTTAGGAGGAGTGTTTGATGAAAGAGTTCTTCTTTTCACTGGAAAAAAAAAAGTAACGGATTTCTTCTAATTGTTAAAAAACAAACAAATGGAAAAAAAAACCCAACAAAACAAGTCCCTTGTTTTTACATAGAAATTTGGAAAAGTTTTAAAGAGCCCTTCCTTTTAATCTAACTTAGGCTTTAAAAAGCTCATATACTATGCTTTCCTTTCCCTCTACTATATGATCTTTACCCTCACTTCTCTTAAGGCCACACCTAACATACTGAGTCCAGTTCTGGACTCTCCAGACATGGATATACCAGATAGAGTCCAGTGAAGCTCCACAAAATGATGAAGAAACTGGAGCATCTCTCATATGATGAAAGTCTGAGAGAGCTGGGACAGTTCAGCCTGGAGAAGAGAACATTTTGGAGGTAATCTTACCAATGTGTACAAATATGTGATGAGGGGGTGTAAAGAAGAAGCAGTCAGGCTCTTTTCAGTAGTGCCCAGAGCACAGGACCAGAAGCAATGTCCACAAACTGAAACACAAGAGGTTCTTCCTTGAACACCAGGAAACACTTTTACTGTGGGTCTGATGAAGCACTGGAACATGTTGACTAGAGAGGCTGTGAAATCTCTGTCCTCCATGATATTCAAAAACTGTTTGCATACAGTCCTGGACAATTGTCAGTAGGTGGCCCTGATTGAGCAGGAGGATTGGACAAGGTGACCTCCAGATGTCCGTTCCAACCTCAATCATTCTGTGATTCTGTGATTATTATACCCTCTCCCGCCCCCATATATTTCACCACTTCTCAATTAGAATCATAGAATCATAGAATATTTTCAGCTGGAAGAGACCTTCAAGATCATCAAGTCCAACCTTAGCCTAGCCCTATCAAAACCACTAAACCCTGTCCCTAAGCACAACATCTACCCAGCTCTTAAACCCCTCCAGGGATGGTGACTCCACCGCCTCCCTGGGCAGCCCATTCCAATGCCTGACAACCCTTTCTGGAAAGAAATGCTTCCTGAGATCCAGCCTGAACCTCCCCTGGGTCAGCTTCAGGCCATTGCCTCTTGTTCTGTCCCTTGTCACCAGGGAGAACAGACCAACTCCCACCTCGCTACAGCTTCCCTTCAGGTAGTTGTAGAGGGCAATAAGGTCTCCCCTCAGCCTTCTCTTCTCCAGGCTGAACAGCCCCAGCTCCCTCAGCTTTTCCTCATAAAGTCAGCAGGATAGCATCCAGTATATTCCAGGAGAAGGTCCAGCTGCATGGCTCGCTTTCTCCTGCTCAAGGGAGCCAACACAAACCTGCTCTCCAGGGGGACTCCATTTACACCCTGATTGAGTGTGCACTGTGGTCATTGTAACCCATTGAGGGCAAGCCCAGGACAAAGTCAGGCTAAAAGCCTGGACCCTGAGGTGCTGGTTAATCACCCTGAGGCATGGTTTGATGGCTATGAGCTGCTGAACAGATCTTTATCGGGTGTCTGGCAAGCTCTGGCCTTAATTCCATTTTTGTCAGGGTGGTTGCACCTGCAACAGGGAAGAATGAAGAAACATCCTCAAAACAGAGAAACAAGCAACTGCTTGTATTTGGTTGAATAAAAGCAGGAGTCTGTTACTAATTACCCAGCTTGTTTGATAGGTACTGTGTATGCAGGGCCTGTGCCCCAGCTGCTGTGCTATCAACCTCAACATGAGGAAATACTTCTTCACTGCGAGGTGACAAAGACTGGAACAGGCTGCCCAGAGAGGAGGTGGAGTCTCCTTCTCTGGAGACTTTCCAGCCCCACCTGGATCTGTTCCTGTGTGGGTGATCAGGTACAGGTGATCCTGCTCTGGCAGGGGGCTTGGGCTCAGTAATCTCTAGAGGTCCCTTCCAACCCCTGCCATTCAGTGATTATGTGAAAGCTGGGAGTTGTCTTTGTCTTGGGCTGCACTTGGAGAAGAGGGCCATCGCACGAGGCCATTGTACTGGCTGCCTTGAAGCAAGACTCTTTAAATAGCTCTTATATAGCCTTATAGATTAAATCTGACAGAATAGTGCAAGACACAAGGCTTCCCCTCTGCAATTACAGGATTATGAAGGACTGGGTTGCTTCTCTGCTGTAATTTTCATGTATTTCCACATATTTTGTTGTGCATTTTCATTAGTGATAGTGTAACTGTTTTCCAGAGAAGACTGTTGTTAACTGTTAGTGTACCTGTAAGGTCCTGGACCAGCTTCTGGCTGTGCGCTTGTGTCCATTATAGAGATACCTGGATGGCAAGGTGAGCCCTGCTGACATTACATTTTAATTTCAGAATCGGTCACAAAAGAAATGAAAGAAAAATTTAAAAAGGTAAGTATAATGGTAAATCAGCAGCTGTTAATGGTGTTTCCCTGAGAGAGATTCTGCTTGTAATTGATTCAGCCCAGGAGGATGTTGCAGCTGTACAGACAGCAGAAATGCTCCATGCCTGGGTCCTCCCCATCCCAAATACACATGTATCCACCAAACCAGGCTTTTCTGATGTAGCTTAAAGCTGCTGTCAGCTACTTTCTGTTGCTTTTGTAGATCATAGAATTATTAAGGTTGGACAAGACGTCCAAGGTCACCAAGTCCAACCATCTACCCAACATCATCCTGACCACTAAACCATGCCCTGAAGTGCCACATCTACATGGTACTACAATCATATTGATGACAAAGTCACAGTTCGTGCAGACATAAAGGCTCTGTGGTAGCAGTCCAGGCTTGTGGAAGGAGTCACTGAAGGTGACATCAAGTGCATCTGGGGAGATGTACTTCCTAGAGTCCTTGGGGTTCTAGACAATGTTAGGTGGTACTGGTTGCTCCCTGGCAAACCAATAGAGAAAAAGAGGGCAGAAAGACAAATTACAGCTACCTTCCTCCAATCATTAATAAATATGCCCCTGCTTGCTTGTGCTTCCAGAGCTGCAGCCCACTGTGTCCTTCTGTGGAAAGCATCTACTGCAGACCTGAGGCATTTGCAATTCTAATATGCTTAGTTGTTGGGTTTTGGTTTTTTTTTTAAAAAAAGACAGATCTCATTTACTGTGGAGCCAAGAGTGTTATTTTACAACAGCTCACAAAGACACTGTCGGGATGGCAGTATAGACTGAAATGTTTATATGCAGAACTCTACAGTTTTTCTATAAGGAAAAACTTCTCTGTTCACATAGCTTGAATTAGATCAGAATTAGAACAGTTTAATGATTTATTAATGTCAGATCGTTGACTCACAATCCATGAACCATATATGCAGAATCAATATTGGTAATGTGATAGACAGATACAAAATGCCAGTGAATACCTATGAATGCCCTTCTATAGTTTGTCCTGGTTTCTCTGGGATAGAGTCACAGGCCAGCCATGGACTGCAGGCTGTTAGCAGTTTGGAGTCAGCCAGAAGCTTAAACTGGGAGGGGCAAAACCAGGGCAGCTGATCTGAGCTGGTTAACAGATGTATCCCATACCAGAAATGTCATGCTCATTCTAAAGGGGGAGGAAGTTTGCTGTAAGTGGAGATTGTTTCTGATTCTTCTCTCTTTCCATCCTTGGAGGAGCTTGCTTATCATTCAGCTCCTGTGGACTTCTTTCCTGTTTATTGTGACCACCATACAACCACTGGGCTGAGTATAATTTTACATAGTTTGTATTGGCATTAGTATGATTAGCTCAGTACAAATAAACTAATTATTAAAATCACTATTAAACTAATATTAGTGCTATTCATTTTGCTGTTTCATCAAATCTGTTCTCAGTCCAACTCCTGAGTCTCTTCCTTTTTGTGATTCCCCCTTCTGATCTGAGGAGGGATCATTGAGTGATAGGACAACTGCTATAGTTTAGCCCTGGATACAGGATAAATGTAGACAAGGTGATCCCAGGAAGTTCTGATCTCAGACACACACACACACAGAAGAGAGATGCAGCTGCTCTGGCTGCCCATCACCCACATTGCTTCCAACACCTCACAGATGCTTCATGATGGTGAGGAAGCCCCTGTGGGTCCACAGGCACACCCTGAGATGTGAGTCCCTCTGCACTGCACCCACATCCCTAGAGGTGGCTTCCTGGGCAGGGGATGTGGGGCCACAAAGGTTTTTACCAAAGCTTTGTTCCCACCCTAAGCCCTAATACAAATATTTTATTCTCCTCTTATTTTCAGCATGACTTCTTTGTTTCAAAAGTGTGTGTGCAGCTCCCTTTTAAATAACAATTTAATCCAGCAGATGGATGTTTTCTTGTTTAGCAGAATGCCCTCTATGCACTCAGGGTGTTAGACCCACACACGCATCATTTACTGTCACATTTCCGTCATCCCTGATGTTGCTGCCCAGGCCATTTGCCATGGGAAACGGGAGCTGTGTGAGCACGATCATCCCTGATGGCACAATGTATCTTCCCCTTCTGAGCGATACAAATGTTGGAAGATTCAATGGTTATGCAATAGTAATGGTAGCAATGTGCTCTTTTTCACTGTCGTATCTATTGTTTTACAAATATATTTTGCCTAGAACTAAACTGAATAATTCATGCTTGAGTAGCCTGTTTTAGTTGTGTTGCTGCCTTCTGAGTTTTTTTCAGTTCCATTTTTCAGGGACATTTTGGAAATGCATAAAAGTAATTTTACATAGTTAGAGCATTTGGATTCTAAATGTTAACATTTAAACAAATTGGTTGAAAACTTTTTCAGTCTGAGCAGAAAATGAACGCAGCCTTTTACCTAAATCAAAACTTGCAGCTGAAAATGTTACCTCTAAATTAAATCTGAGAACTGAACAGCCTTTGGTTTCAGTAGCTGAGAGGACTTTCGCTGTGACTTATAATACTTTTCATTTTCCACTGAGAATGCATTTGTACTGGCTTGTTTTGACTCACTGCTGTATTTAGTTAGTATTTCAAAGCCAAGCCACTTCTTCTGTGCTTTTCTTCCTGTCATCACCATTGCCACTAAGGGCAGGGGACTGACAGAAGCCTTTCAGCCA
This sequence comes from Actenoides lindsayi, assembly GCA_025331215.1. Lineage (NCBI taxonomy): Eukaryota > Metazoa > Chordata > Aves > Coraciiformes > Alcedinidae > Actenoides > Actenoides lindsayi. The sequence continues at coordinate 26,169 of WTSP01022571.1, forward strand.
GCCCCAATTACAGTCAGACATGTCATGTGGGACTCACCTGACCAGCTGTCCAGATTTACACTGTAGACTTTAATGTCCTGGGCTTATCATCAGCAGAGTGAAGTAGTTTTTTTCTGCATGTGATTTAATTCATCTCAACAGGAATGTTTAAAATAAGTCAAAAGAACCAAGCTCCAGTGACTCTAAACTGAGCCTGGGAAGACATAGTCACGTATGGACATTGATACTGCAGGCTTTAAAAAGGTAGGAGTGATGACTCCAACCCATGATGTCAATCCACAGGAGCTCACGTGAATTAGCACCAGGGTGGAAGGAACTGAGGATTTTACAGATTGTCTCAGTGGTGCTCCAGAGGTGAGCGGGGTCACTTTGATCACCAGAGGAATGCAAGCAACATTCAGACTAATCCATCTGCTACTATCCCTTGATATCACATAAATAAGAGTGTAAGTTGCAGAAATCTCAGTTACTTTACTGGGAAAGATGTAGTCTCTTCTCCTACTACTAAATTTACTACTGTAGTTTTCTTTAACTATGTCCTTTAGATGGGTGTCTTATGCCTATCACTAAGTTAAGCAATTAAAGAGTCATCTCCTTTTAGAACAGAGAAGTTATTTCTGTTGCCCAAATAGGGATGAGAAGGTTTTAAATTGCTAGGCTCTTGTTGCATAGTTTGAGTGAACTGAAGCACACCAAAGCTCTATAAATCAGAGAGGAAAATGAACGCTCCTTTGTAATGCATGGAACGAAATCAGGTGGACTTCATCGGGAGCTTCAACTTGAAGATGGATACTGACAATTGTATATACTCAGTAGTTCATATGCATTTCTAAAAGACAAGGGTTCCATTTTATATCCAAAACATAGCATAAAGGTAAATTCACTACTGCTCTAGGGATTGGTGGCTACCCAGTAGCTGTTGTCATGGCCTGATGACAGTTGGTGGGAACAGAAGGCAGTCCCAGCTACTCAGTGATTCTTCAGGTATTACTGATGAACATCACATACGCAAATTTTCATGCTTCATCTGAAAGCAAGTATACCATCACCAGCAATGGATCTTGTGGATGCTGAGGACTTGAGGAAATTGGTATCATTTTATCTATATTTATTATAGATATCTATTATATAATATTTAAATATGAGAAGGGAGAGAAATAATATAGCACTGGTGGTTCCTTAGCTAGGTGGATGCAAGCAAGCATGATAGATGACACCTCGTTTTAGATGCCTACTAGTTGTCTACGTCAGAGCTAGCCACATCAGCTGCCTTTATCATCAACATAGAGAGGACATCATTTAGGGCATGATTGCACCTGGCCTACTTCAATCACCTTCCTTGGGGTAAGAGTGGTAGGGCCTTAGAAGTCTCTGTACCTTTGTCTCCTAAGTGGTAGTTCAGGTTTGGGTGCCAAGATTGTAAATATGGATTTGATCAGGAGAAGACTTTTGGCTAGGTTAATGCCCCCTGAGAGTGTGCAATTAGCAGGACAGAAGATAATTCAATATAGGGAAGGGGAGAACACTGTAGAAAGTACATATTAGCAGTAGAAGTTAGGGGGAGTAAAGGCAATATCACTGTAATGTTGTGAACAAAAGATTGATGTGATCTTCATATCAATACATAAAACAAAATGAATAAGAACATGGAAACAGTCTTCTTGGCATCAAATGTAAGACCAAAAAATCTCCACATCTGGTGTCAAATACAATGAGTAACTGGAGAAGGCTGAGTGAAAAATTATTCAAGAAACTGAAGCAAAGGCCAGTGAGGGTGAGATTCAGAAAAAAGCAGCGCACAGTAATATGGCACATGGCAGAAAATTGTCATAAAGGGGATCAAAAATTGTGATATTTAAGACCAATCGCAGGAATAAAGATGTAAAGTATGAAAAAATCCCTTAATCTAATAGAGAGTAAGAAGTACCAGTAGCTGAAAGCTGATAGAAAACACATTTAAATAGGAATTCAGGTGCAAAATTTTAACTGTGAGAAGAAATTACCAAAAAAAGACATGGTGGACCCTTTCAGGTTAGCAGACAAAGCTCTTTCTCTTTGGAAGAAATATAGTTAAATACAGACCATAGCATTCAATCTGGGGACAAAGGGATAGGATATAACAGCCTTTTCTCCAAAACAGAACAAGACTGGTGGCACCTCCAGGCTCTAACACATCTGAAGTTCCATGGAAAACAAAGTCAAATTATAGTATTTTGCAAACAGTTTTCAGCTTCTCTTGAGAAGCCTGAGTGGAAGAAAAAAAGGTTTTGCAAGTAGAAAAACATCACTATCTGCAAAGTAAGAATTACTACACTTTACCTGCACATCTGCAAGAGAAAAAGAAGCAGGAAAATACAGACTGCAAATCATGACATTCAGCAGGAAAAAAATGGTTCAAAGCTAAAAAATTTACTCTTGAATTTCGATTTTGATGGTATATTATGCAAAGGAATATTAAGAAGAAAATTATAATTTTGAAAGATTAAGATATTCATGGTAATGACTTTACAAGCTGTAATTTAAGGAACAAAAAAGGCTCCCAGTTTTCTGTCACTTTTTTTTTATTAAGCCATATTGAAATGTAAAATTAAAGGAGCCCTCGTTTATTTAGATTGTTCTGCTCTTCAATATAAAATTATCATTCCTTTTCTAGGGAATCAGAACACACTCTCTGTTTGTCAGCCTGCTTTCATGGGTGCCATTCAGAACCTGTCACTGTAATAATACCTGTGTTTCTTCTTATTTGCATTATCTCGCTCTACGTAAACCTTTCTTTGTTAGGTCTGTTTGTCACTTTGCAGCTTATTTGGATCTTTAAGATGCAGGGTGAGAGAGACTTCTGAAAATTGTACCTTGGCAAACCGATTTGTTTTTGGGAGGTGCAAAAATGAACGTACACAGGGAAAACAATGTAAAGCAAAGTGAAAAAAAAAAACAATTAATGATAGTTTTTGTTGCAAAACTGCTTATTCGCCACAGAATCCTAACTGTCAACAGAAGGGGATAAGCACTAAAAGTAGGGGAAATTAATTAGTAGGGTTGTAACTCAATAACTCAGCCGTGAGTTGTGCCCAGTTCCTAGGTACACGAGTCTGCCCAGGATTGTTCTCAGGGGGAGGGTGGGCTCCAGCCCTTTTCTCTTCATAGCAGCACAGAATCACAGAATAATTTAGATTGGAAGAATCTCTTGGTGGTCATCTCAACTAATACCCCACTCAAACCAGGTCCAGTCAGACCATAGTGCTCAGGGTTGTGTCCAGATGCAGTTTCAGTATCACCAGGGGTGGAAATTCAACAACCTCTCTCTCTGAGCAACTGCTTTCAAAATTCATCTGCCTTTTCCTTCAAAACTTTCCCTTACATCTGGGATTTCCTATGCTTAAACTTGTGTCCATGGCCTCTTGTCCTATCCCTGTGCAGCTATGAGAAGAATCTGGCTCAGATTTCTCTACACCTTCCTGCTAGGCCAGTAAGAACAGTAATAAGTTCCCCTGAAACACTTTCTTTTCCAGGATGAACAGGCTCTTCTCACTTGTTGGGTGCTCCAGCCTTCGTCATCTTTCTGACCTCCACCAGATTTGTCCAAGTCTTTCTTGCATAGGGGAGGCCCAGAACTACAAAAAGTCCTCCACATGTGGTCTCACAAGTACTGAAGAGAGGTGAAGGATCACTTGCCTCAACCTGATGGCTAGCTGTATTGCTATCACAACCCAGCATGTGGTTAGCCTTCATTTACCACAGCTAGTTGACACAGGATGACCTGCTGGTTGAGAGACGTGATTGTGCCACACTACATTGCACTGGTGCAGCCCAACCTCAAGCACTGTGTGCAGTTTTGGGTGTCTGGATATAAGAAGGACATCAAACTATTCAAGTGTCTCTAGAGGAGGGCAACCAAAATGGTGAAAGGTCTCGAGGGCAAGACTTATGAGAATGGCTGTGATCACTTGGTTTGTTCAGCTTGGAGAAGGGGTGACCTTGTTACAGTCTACAACTCCCTGAAGAGAGGCAGTGGGGAAGAAGGTGTTGATCCCTTCTCTCTGGTGACCAGTGATAGGACACGTGGAAATGGTATGAAGCTGGGTCAGGGAAAGTTTAGACTGGAAATTAGGAAGAAGTTCTTCACTGAGAGGGTGGTTGGCCACTGGAACAAGCTTCCTAGGGAAGTGGTCACAGCACCAAGCCTGTCAGAGTTCAAGGAGCATCAGGATGATGCTCTTAGTTGTATCATTTAATTTCAGGTTGTCCTGTGAGGAGTGAGGATTTGGAATTGATGATCCTTACAGTTCCCTTCTGATTCAAGATAGTCTATGATTCTATTGCCTCTGAATACTGTTGAATTGTGGTCAACTTCATGTCCAGCAGAGCCCTCAAGTCCTTTTTAACAAAACTACCTTCTGACCAGTTGCCTCATGTACGGAAATATGGGACTATTCAACCCTAGGTCCAAGACTTAGCATTTCCTTTTGTCCAACTTGATGTTCAGTATCTTCATGAGCTTCCTATCAGCCCATATCTCCAGCATGTCAACATGCCTGTGAACAGCAGCCCTGCCCTCCAGCGTACAAATCACTCCAGCCAATTTAACATTGACCAGAAACATGCTGAGAGGGCAGGCTGTCCTGTTGTGCAGACATCAAATATAGACTTAAAAGGACATTAGGCAAGTGCTGGTTCCTGGTAGACATCACCAGTAGCTAGTGACTGGTTGGATTACTGATCACAATCCTTTGAGCTCGATGGTCCAGTCTTCCATATATCTTAAAGTCCAGTGATCTAAATGATGTCTCAGCAAATTGACTATAAAAATATTACGTCGAAGACCTCAACACAAATGATATCTATTCCTTCCCTGTTGTCCATGGCTCAGAAGGCAACTTAGTTGGTCAGGCATGGTTTACCTTGGCTCTTCTGAGTGGCCTTCTTGATTTCCACATGCTTGGAAATGACTTCCAGGAGGACATGGTCCACCACCTTTCCAGGAACTAAGATGAAGCTGACATGTTCTTCCTGCAACTGGCTGTGATAGTTGACTTTTTCAGACATCAGCTACCTTCCCACATAGGTGTCCAACTTTAACTTAGTTTAGGAAAAGAGCTAGTGAAAATCTTGGCTCATTTTTTCTTAGTCTGTTGGTTTCTTTTGTTTTGTTTTCAATAGTGCCTGTTTGTTCTTAGATCTTAGTTCCTAGTTCTATTTTCTCAAGTCACTGAAGTTACCTCTTGCTAATCCAGCTTCCAAAACATCGAGAAAAATGAGGAGTGATGAGGGATGCTCATTCCACATTAAAGAAAGTAACATTTTGGGGACATGCATAAAAAAAATTCTGAAGATTCAAGCTCAAAAGCAGTGAACAAGACATTTTCAACATGAAATATCATTTAAAAATCAAATAGTAAAAAATGTAAAATCTGGAGATAACTTCAGATTACTTCTCTTTTTTTTTTCCATCTTACAAAATATCAGTCACAAAATTTCTGGCAGCTATAGGAAAATAAGAAAAAGCTTATTTTATGTCCTCAGCAACCATCCTGTTCCCATCATTTCTCTTAGTGGCATATAAACTTACTGTTGTTTTAACATGAAGGTACATAAAGGCAAATACCTTTCTGAGTAAAATCCTTTCATTATTTTTCTTTGTATAAATGATTCATGTTCCCTCATAAACCATGACTGTAGAACTTTGATTCTTTCAAAACTTTTTAATGGACTTAACTCCAAGGCATGGAGACTGGGTTAGTGAGGCTCATAACTGGCACCAGTGTGTTTGTCATCATGATTTGTCACTGCATCAGGTGAAAACTTTGAAGTTAATTGGTTCATATTTAAACCATGCTTTGAAAATGCAAAGCTCAGTTCTGGGTTGTTTTTTCCATAACCAGGTCCATTTCTTATACTGACTGATAAGCAGTCAGTATAAAATGATGGGCTCTTAAATCTATGGGAATTGTACTTAATGAGAATGACTCTGGTTCTCATTATATTGATTTCAGGGGGAAAACTTTCACTCATTTTAATGGGAACAAGACCGGCCCTTGCTGAGAATTTGGATCCAGTCCAGTAGAGATCCTAAGTACATGAAAAGGAGGTACAACTGCACATTAGCTTCACTACTTGGGCTCCTGTTATCAGGATGTGCTATCTGCAAATGGTCCTGCCTGAACACATGGGAGGAGATGGGTACCTGAGACTGCCTGGAAAGCCTTCAAGAACAAATATTTGCCTAAGCTTGACATTTTGGACACTAGGTAAGGAATATTAAGACCTGTTCAGACAGACTCCAGGGTCCAAATTTGTTCCTAAGACCAGGCTTCTACCAGAAGTTTTCTAAAGAACTGGGCAAGACACAGCACTTTCAGTGGCAGGGGCTACAGATCCTCTCTTTTACTGTAGTCAAGGAGTTAGAGCATTAATTATGAGTCAGAAAACTCAGGTTCAGTGCCTTGCTCAAGCATGTCCTGCCCATTGGGCCACAGGCCAAGATATACAATGAAATTTCCCAAATCTACCTTATTTGTACCTATGAAATGAACAGTACAAGATTAATGAGGGCGAGGTGCAAAAGAAAACACAAATCATTGTAAGACAGCCTTTATTAAAGCTGTTTTTCTGTTCCCCAATATTTTAAAATAAAACCTGTCTTGTAGTTTAGAAGACAAGTTTAAAAGGACAAAACAACATGTTCTTATAAGTTGTCATTTCCCAGAATTATGATAATGACAGAAGCACAAAATTGCAAGATAAAAAGCGCATCCTAATTGTGTTTTTGTTTCTCCAGTTTTCCTGCTAGTTCTTAGATGTATTTCAAAGCAAGTCACTGCTCTGAAACACGATGACACTTTGGGAGGGGTTCCAGGACCTGGTCGTAGATTTTTAATGCCACTTAGGTGCCATGGGATAAACACCTTGTCCTCCAGCTGCTACTCCAAAGGCAAAGACTCTCCTGTGTTAGATTTGCCAATCCTGCAGAGATGTCACAGACACTTCAGAGTGTCTAAAGTGTCTTGCTGGAAGCCAGGCATGATAAGGCAGGTAGGCAACTCAATCTCACTCTCTATTGTTGTCAATTTGTCTAAGTATGTTCAAAGCTGCACCAGGAATCATAGCTATGGCTGCATGGAAAGCTGTCAAAGCGATGGTGTTGTATCTCCTCGTAAGTTCTTGAGCCTCTCCAAGGAAAGAAGCATGCACAGTGCAATGCTATGCAGAGATGTCACCTCAGGTCCCAAACCCAGTGTGGCTGTGCTAGTGTGCTGCAATGTCCCAAAGTCAACTAGCGGGGCTTTGTCAAGCCACATGTATCCAGATGGACTTCCCCATGCTTCCCTCAAATGTTCCTACACATAATCTGTGGCTTAGCCTCAAATGTGACTACTTAAATGCTTGTAAAGTATTTGTCAAGGTTTAGAGTCATGGCCACCTGCTAGACCTATAACAGATGCTCTCTGTTAAACCCTCTCCCTTCACAAAGAGGAAGAGAAAGGGAATAAGGGAGAGAGACTCAGCCATTAGAACAGGGAACTGGAACAACTTTAATGCAAGTAATAATAATAAAATAGAATATATAAAAATATATACAAACCCAGTATCGAACCCAACCTCCCTGATGGCAATTACATCACCATCACCCCTGATGCTGTGGAACAGACACTGGGAGAGCCCCAGCCTGGGCCCAGCAGCAGATGGGAACTGGATTCAGGAGCTGGACTCTGGAACTGGATTCACAAATACACAGATTGGGATCAAAGGAAGAACAGACAAGACAGAGTCCCCCTCAGATGCCGGCCATTGAGGAAGAGACTTTGACCCTCGTGATCCCTCAGCGTTATATTGAACATGACATATATGGG
>WTSP01022572.1:0-13348 GCA_025331215.1 Actenoides lindsayi
AGGGGCAGGGGCAGAGCAGCGCAGCCGGCACGGAGGCCGCCGTTCCCCGAGAAGAGCGGAGTCTCTCGCTGCCGGGGCGTTTGCGGCGCCGACGGGACGTCCCGCTGCGGCACCGGCCGCCCTCCCGTTCTCGCGGCGGCAGAGCCGTGCTGCGCTCCAGCCCGGAGCTGCTCCAGCCCGGAGCTGGACCGCGGCGGGCAGCGAGCGGTCCCGCGCTTCCCCTTTCCCGTATCCCTGTTTCTCCTGTCCTTTCAAACGTGCCTGGCAAAAGACCTCACCCTCTTTTACTACGCATCAGGGGAAGAAGTGTAGTCGTTTTATGTGGTTTGCCCATGAAATCAAAGGCCACCTTTTCCTTTAATCCTTTAAGTCCTGCGTATTAAGTCCACTCGACCTATGTCTTCCCCTCTGCTTTAGAATAACGGAGTAGTCCTTGACTTCTTGGTTTATTTCACTACATACGAGTCATGTACTGTTTGCTATTGCTATTACTGTGTTTCGTTTCAAAGGCATGGGGTGTGTGTGTCCTCTGCTATGAACCTCGGTGTCTCTCCACACAGAGCAGCTAGAACTATAGACCGTGTAAAAACAGGATGAGAAAAATTCACTCTGAAATATATTCCTCGAATAATTTGACTAGAGGGACAGGAGATCACTGTGATTCCCTCACCCTTATCCCTAGGGCTGATGTGCTTTTTTACTTCAGTTGGCATTGCTCTAAAGTCTTTTTGAAGTGGTGAAAAAGAGCCTTGAAAGTAAGCCAGTTCTTCCCCTTGTTTACCCAGCTTTAACACATTTATTATTTCTGTGGTTAGAGAAAGAATGCCTTGACAGGAGGAGTCGGTACCTTTGGATGAAGCACTTGATATTCTAGACTACTTACAGAAAGAGACTTCACTGTATTTACAGTCACTGTTGTTGGCTTTGTTTATTTGATGCTGTCTGATTAACAAGTTTCTGCTGTGACTGTCTCCTCCCATACACTGTATACAGAGGATAGGCACATAGCTCCAGGCTGAAGACTTCACGTAGATGCTGGGCTCCTAAAGGTTAGATGGCAGTGATAGTGAATGTCGGTATGCCTGTTATTTTAAGCATCTGGCCAAAAATTTTACACCAATTGCAAAGCCAAGTAAATCATATCTTGCAGATAGCAAAGTAGCTAGTTATGTACAGTAAAAGTAGTTATTTTTTTGGCTAGTCAAATGCCTTTATTTCTAAAAAAGTAGATAAAACAGGTAAGAACATCCATACGTAGAAACCATTTTAGGAAAATGAACCAAAAAATTACTAAGATACAAACCAAAATGAAACAGGAAGGACAGTGTCAACCTGCATTTCACAAAATCAGTGGCATAGAAGAGGACATTTTAAAACCGTTTACTGCCAGAGAAGAGAAAGAATTAAATTCTTTGCCACATCTTTCTCCGTTCTATTGCAATTCCCTTTATTCTTATTCTCACTTTTCTTTAAAGGTAGGAGATGCTATTTTAATTTTGAAGAGGGTATCATCATCAGTTTTAAAATAAAAATGTTTTACTGCTTATTTCTTAGAATTATTCTTTCCAACAGCAGTAAAATTACTGAAATACTAGGCTTTACAGTTCCAAGTCCTAGTTAACAGAGGTGAAACCACATAACTTTTGTTTTATTTTGTAACTTTTCCCACTGGCACGTTGCTAGAACTGAAGATACGGAGACACCTGTGGCCTTCAGAGCAACACAACCCGTTCAGGTCTATCTTTTTTTCCTGGAACACAGAAACTTCACGATAGAAGAAAAGGGATGGGTGCACTTGTAGGTAAAGGGAATAAGTATTTTTATATTTGTACCCGTGTAACATTGTGCAAGTCAATGAAATGTTTTGTAAAAGAACAGAACTTGAAGGATGCTCTGTGTTGTTATAAATAATGATAAAAGGCAACGGAGGAGGACACCAATTATTTTAAAAAACCCACAACTTTTCAACAGGCAGTGAAACATGTCAGCCCTGTTATATAGTATGGTGCACTAGAGGAGAACTAACCCAAGAACTCCCTTGCCTTATAGAGTAAGAAGCCTTGTTCTTAACTCCGAATCCTCTCCATGTGTTTTTGGCAGAGTGAAGATGAGTGGTGAAGATATTCTGGTGTGTGCAGTAAAATTTGGAGAAAATTTCTGCCTCTATTTTGAAGGTATTTACTACCCACTGCTGAAAGAGACACACTGGGGCTTCTTTCTGCATGGAAGATCAAAAGCTGATACATAATTCAATCCTTTTCTTGGGCTGGCATCCCTGGGTTTGTGGAATCCTGTTTTGGTCCCGTCGTCCCCCTCCCCCCCCCCCTCCACGTTACCTACGCAATCCTCAAAGCAGTTACAATCCCCACACACTTAGAATGACAGTTCTTCAGATTATGGAACCACGCTGTTCACTACAAAAAGAATCTGAGTTTGAGACAGCTGTCCTAGCACAGTATCAGGTCAGTACTGTATTACTACTGAACACCTTCAGCATTTAAGCTTTTTCTGTTTGAATACTGATTAAAACCAATTCCTCTATCAGTCTGATTTCATCTAATTTTCCCACAAGCTTCAATTTGAAGTACTGTTAGCCAACTATCTGAGTCAGCGTTGCTTCATACAAAACATTCTTGTAAAGGACAGTCTCAGAAGGTTAGAATACTGTGGGCTTGGAGTAAGTGGATAACTTCCAGTCTTATGGGATAAAGTCTTTTCTTTAGAAGCACTCAGTAATGACTGTCGCTTATCCTTTTGTTCACTTAGATTATTCTAAGTGCTGATGAAAGCAAAAAGTTGCATGCAGTTTATTCCTCAGTTACAGGCTTAAATCGACCTGAGCTGCACCTCCTTAAGTAACCCTAAAGCATTTTGCTTGCCTCTTGGTTTGGTTGCAACTCCAGTTCTCAAATGACTCGTGGTTTCATCATTCTGTTGAGTTTGTTACACTCACAAATAAAACACACGCTGTAGCTACAACAGCTCAGCTTGGCGAGCTGGTGACGCTGGGGAGTACAACTGGAAATGTGTAGGTGGCTGGCTTCCAATCTTGCAGAACAAAACTGTGTAGAAAGTGGTTTCTTTTGTGGGGGAAGAGCTTAATGTTGTTTTTTCTTTCCTTTTTTTTTTTTTTTGTTTTTGTTTTTCATTGCTCACTTGAAACCAAGACGACGATGGTAAGCTGAAAGTGCATCATTTATTAATTTCATTATCCATTTTACCTGAACTAGCCTGCTCATGCTTACTAACCCTAAATGCTCTGTGTGCCCTGGAGAACAAGTTTTCAAACTGATAATGGCTACTGTAAAAAAAAAAAAAAAATCCAAACAAAATTACAGTTCACCACCTCCTTCTGAAGTTGATGTTGCTTTATTTCCTCCTAAGGAAATAAAGCCACAGGGTAGTGGCTTCACTAACAGAAGGTCCTTCAAATGCAGTTCTAATTGCTGGCCAACAGAGAGAACTGGTACCTCTGATCTCTCATTAACAGCTAGAGTAGCTTCTCTTGCTTTGTACATACAGAGTGCTGTATTCTGGGAAATCCTGTCGTGCCCGACTGGCTACAAGCCTCTAGTGGAAAGACGAACACAGTCTCCCTTTTGTTTGAGATTGCCATTCTAAGAACTTATTTCACCTGGTATTCTTAATGACAAAGATTAAGCCTGGGGCAAACTCAGAAATGACAGCTAAAATATTTGGCCCTCTTTGCTTAATATTTCTGCAGGGCTGGAATGCGATGCCTTTTGCAAGGAGAAAATTCTCCACCGTGTCCTTCGAAACGTAAATAGCCAGTTGCTTGTGGTTCGACCAGATTTAAACACGGCAGCTTTTGAAGATGTGACAGATCAGGAGATGAAATCTGGTACACCATTTGAACAATGTATTTACCACTAAAAGCTCTTATGTTCTTCTAACAGCAGTAGTTAACAATGTACTTATGGTTTTGGCTTTTTTTTTTGGGGGGGGGGGGGGGGGGGGAGTGTGCCAGCAATTAATTATATTTGTTATATTTGCTCAAAATATTTGTTAATTCATATGTTTGTTGAACAGATTTACAGATAACATATATACAGATATAATCTGATTTACAGATGACTTTGTAAGTCAAATTCACACTTTCTATGCATGCACATAAAAGGATCTGAACATCCTACCCACACTAACTACTAACTTCACCTGCTTCCTTGCAATTCAAAATCTTGGTTATTGAATGGTAGCTGGAAGTCAAATATGTGCCACCAGCAGTTATAAAAATTCCTGTGCTGGCTCTCTTGTCAGGAAAAGTATTCTGGGAAGACAGCAGTTGGCCATGGAATGGTAAGACATAATAAGGTGAAGTTGTTGCAGCTCTCTCCTGAGCAGACTATTAATAATAACCCATTTGTATTTAGGCATTGGAATGCACTTCAACATTCACTATTACAAAACTACCACACCTTCAGCAGGGATGCCTGTTGCATTCAGCGTCCAGGTAGCAGATAAAAGTTATTACATGTGCTGTGAGAAAGAACGTGGAAAAATGATAGTCCGATTTAGGGTAAGTATCTGCTTTCCACACCTATAAGCTGTAGGCAAAAGTATGAATTGAAACATGTGTGAGCTGAAACAAAACTGCTGGGTCTTGTGCTGGTACTAACCTGTTTCCTTTTTCTTCCTCAGGAAGGAGAAGTTCCCAGAGAAATTCCTGGAGAAAGTAACGTCATCTTTTTCAAAAAGACATTTACATCTTGTAGCTCCAAAGCATTTAAGTTTGAATACTCACTAGAACAAGGAATGTTCTTGGCCTTTGAGGAAGAAGGCAGCTTAAGAAAACTAATTCTAAAGAAACAGTCAAGAGAAGATGAAGTGGATGAAACCATGAAAATAAGTTTCTAACTTCAGCCAGAATCAAAGTCACCAACTATGACATGCTTCAGCACTCTTAAAATATATGTTTGCTTTTTATAGAAAAAAATATCACTTTCTCCATCTGAGGCAAGCCAGGTTTCTGTTCTTAGCTGCTCTGAATCAGTATCTTACAAAGGAAAATAAAGTCAAATTCTTGGCAGAAGAACACTTTCCAGTCAGATAGAAGGAGGGTTACACAGTGACTAAACAAGAATGCGTATGCCTTACGGGAACCAAACTGTCCAGGACTCTAATGTCTTCACTGCCAGTTGATCAAACAGCTTTTGAATTTGGTGTCCTACCAATGAAGTAAATCTCTCTTGGGGAGGGAGAGAAAACAACTTAAAATAACAGATTTATTAAGATGACTACACACCTGGCCAATAAACACTGAGATTACTGTACTTTTTTTGCATCTAGATTATTTCCCGAGCATCTTCATCAGTCTCAGTTACACAGTGAAATTCTCACATTCAGCTCAAATAGAAATAATAGATGGTTTGTTAACTGCTAACTTACCTGAATGTTTAAAGTGCTAATAAAATTGTTTGTCTTCAGGGGGCCCAAGAGAAAAAAAAAAATTGGTTTTATGTAAAGTTTTTTAAAAGTTAACAGTAAATTGTAATTTAGTGATGAAATGAAACAGACATCTATTTTAACAATTTGGAGCAAATGTAGATATTCTGTGTACGTGACCACGCAGCATATAATTAGGGTCAAGCTGTGAACTCCATTTCACATTCTGAGCTGAGCAATCACTGGGTTTCACCAAAACCCAAATTAAAGTCATATATTCTGCGTATTTAATATTGAGGAAATCGATACAGTATACATTCTCATTCTCTTCTACATGTAAGTGGTGCTCTTCCTCGTCCCCTCTTCTGTTCAAATTCCAGGCAGTTATAACCTGGGCACTGCGTGCAGCTGGGGTCCTGGGTCTTCAGCTTCCCATGCTGGCACAGTTGTCCTACCCCGATACAGGCAGAAGGAACCCAAGAAAACAGGAAGGCCTCTATCTGTCATGAAATGGAGGGAAGTCCTCAGACTTGCAGAAGACATAAGTCTTGAGACTAGTTTTGGTAAAAACCAAACCAATAATTTCAGGGGCTTTAAAAAAGCGCAGGGACATGGAACTGCTGGGATAACCCTGACTGGCTCTGTTTCACGCTGGGCTGTCCCTGCCATTTCACCCGTCTAGCTGCACAAGAGGCAGCATCAGGTGCAACCACCACTGACTGCACTATTGTTTAGGAAAAATTCATTGGAGGGGCTTCACCTCAACAGTGTATGTAGGCATAATGTAGGAACTGTCAAATGCTTTCTATGGTAAGTGCTGAGATCTCACAGAGGCCCTTGCCCATGACTCACACCTATGCATCTTCCTCGCTGTGACAAAATAACCAGTGCTACATTGACATCTAAAGCAGACCACATCAGACAGAAGCAACCATCTCAATTCCGACCACAAGACTGACAAAATGAAAAGTGGCCAGCTACACAGTATTTCCCATGGCTACAGGAATAAACAAAGACACAAGAAATCCAATCCGGATTTAAAAAACACAAACTTTTCTCAGAAAGTCTTGTCAAATTCAAACAGCAACTTACTCGTTCTGTTTATTGCATAATCGGACTGATGGTAACACACAATTCTCTTCCCCTTACTATTAATAGTACCCCAGAAGTACCATCAGAATGTGGAAACAGCTAACCACTCCTTACTACTATGCACATCAGAAAAGATAAAGCAGAGAACAAAGTTTACCAGAATCTCATCTCCACCCATAAAATGCTCTAAGACATTGAAAAGAACGCTGCCTCGGTCTCATGTCAAGCTATGACAGAAAGGGTATGACTGTTGTCTTTTCAGTCACAGAGGAAAACGTCTGCAAGTGCCTATTTAGAAAACAAACCAAATAAAATGTTGCAGATGAACGTAGAGGATCCAGGGAAACCATGAAAGCCATATGCTGTTTATGGCTCCTAAAATTAATCTGCAAGTCTTTTTCTTCTAAGTCAATTATTGCTCTATCTTCTACAGGACATTAATCTTGCATTAAGTTAAGTCTAAGTCACCTCTTTAAGTATTAAGGACAATATATATTCATAGTAATATGTTTTTATTTTATAGCATCTCAGTGAAGTAAGTAGTGCAAAGTATGAGCAGTAACATAACAGTATGAATTAGTATTTGACCTTGATCTTATTAAAAAAAACCCAGAAAAACTATCTGCAGAGAAAACATGTTAAGTAACCCAAAAGTAGTAAAAACTGTTCAGAAGCACACACAAAATTTCTGTAAATTATTTATTGTATGGATTAAGAAAAAAGTATTCCCTTTTCTACATCGACTCGCAGGGTCCAAGGAGTTACAGGGTCTGCTTTTGATACAGTTCAGTTGTGATGTCAGAAATAACAGCTCAGGTTTTTTGCAAGTCACGTTTCTTTTACAAAATAGGAAGCCAAACAGCAGTTTAGAAAAAGACTCATTAAAGCTGCCATTACGAGGGAAGTCACCTTCAGCTATGCAAGTCTGGGCATTGATGGATTTAGCGCAGCTTAAATCAACTCGCTCTCACCTTGACATTATCCACTTCAAATCTACTTTTTCTTTTCTAACATTTTTACTGCTGTTGGCTATTTATTGCTAGAAGACTAGCTCTGAACTCGCTGCAGTACGGACACGCCACGGACCCTTGATTACTCATTTGTTTCGCATTAAACACGTTGATAAGAACACGATGAAGCAGAGGCAGCAGTGAACAATCCTGTCTGTCAGGGACTCGGTCGCATCTCAGAGGCTCCACAGCATGGCAACGGCCTTGCAGATACCGACATCGTGATAGTTAAAGTAGCAGAGGCCGGCGAAGGTCACGGCTGACAGTACGTACAGACCTGTATTGGCCAGTTTAATGGCTGTGTCTCCATGGACGTAGTCAGTTATAACCTGTCCAAGACCCCTAGAGAATAAGAGCGAGAAAAAAAGCTGAAACCAGGAAAGAGCATTCCTCAGTGAAATCCACCCAGTTTATGTATGGGAGAGTTCCATTAAGATGGCTCAAATGCATCATCTCGTTCACCTGCTATCGTCACCTTCTCCTAAAGGATACGCAGTTCCCACTGAAAAAGAAGACGCACCTATTTCAAAAAAACACCACAAAACACTCCACATACTCTATTAAAAAAAACATACATATTGTCTCAGAGCTTTCTTAATGGTAGTGAGGAAACAAGGTGTTGAGCAGAGCTCTTTTGGACTGTAACGTCTGTACAATCTGCCTTCAAGAAACAGTGGGCAGCTTATCTGACTTCCAAGGACTGACAAAAAGAAACCAAAGGAAATTTCCTTCTTGTTTGAACAAGGAGTAAGGTGTGGCTCTGGAACCAGCCATTGTCACAAACACACAGAAGATTCCAGGATGTATAATTAGGTTAGAAAATAGTGGCAATCAAAAAATTAGCATACTCTGGGTTTTTTTCTACAGCTGTCTGACTGGAGGTGAACTCTTGTCCAGGTTTAAACTATCCAGAAACAAGAAGACAACAATTTTCTTCCTAGGATTTTGTCTTGGTCTAGCCTAAAGCTGAAGGACCTGTCCCCACAAATGAAGACACACTAATGACCTAGGAAGGTTCAAAGTCCTGCAGCAGATGCCACTGCAAGTGAACACTGAGCTTAGTTCCACTTAGATGGGGTTCTAATACCATAAAGATGTCAAAAGCGAGAAAAGGGGCACAAGGAGCCCCTGGATAAACAGGAGAGAAGCAGAAAGTGGAAGCAGTCTGAAAGGCAACTATACTTAAACTACTGCAGTTATTTTTTACAAGGTGGTGGGATAAGTTCAGGAGTACAAGCAGCACTCTCTCACCCTCTGAACCTTCCAAAGTGCAGATCAACAAGGCATGCTCCCTCTAGGATTCACTGGCTGCCCTTCAACTGTAGTGCCATTAAAGGATTTTTGTAAACTCTCTTCTTTGCATGGCACAATAAGACTGCTGAGGTTTCTGAGAAAAACTGGTGTGTGACTTTACAGGACACTAATTAATTCACCAAAGCCCTCATGGGGAAAGACCAGTGGCCCTGAGAACAAGGCAGGGAATTGGTGAGAAATAGCTGGTGTGTGGTAAACGCACACTCTAGCTCACAGCACAGCAGCTGCAACGGGCGAGGAAATCTTTATTGCATGCCAGAAAAAACCAGATGAGATAAACCTGGCTTCAGGTATCTTGAGTAAGTCTGTAAATAGGTTACTGTTTGGACTGATAACCACCAAACTATCTGAAGTACTATTTCCGACATATTTTAGGACAAGATTTCCTATGGAAAACCAGCAAAAGGTCAAAGAAAACCCCTCAAAAATGCATGCAGTAGCTGTATGCAGTTTCTGATCATGTACTAGAGGGATTATCTGATCTGTTGTGTCAATCAAATTAACATTCACGGCAAGCAAACAATCTTTTTTCTTTTAAAAATATTCTAGCATTGAATACCTATAAAAATACAAGAGGAGAACTTTCCTACATAGGAACACTTTTAGGTTTTTAAGACAAAGTTTTGCAAGATAAGAAACTTTCCAGCTTAAAAAGAGAAGGAAAGACCCCCACGCAAGTAGGGGAGGAACTCACTCTGGTGGAAGCTGCCAGCAGAGCTGCGCATAAGCAGCAAGACATTTTTCTCACAGGGGGAAATCCCCACTCTGTTTAGGGAAAAGGGATCTCTGATATAATCCTGACAGTTTTGTCAACAAGACACATCCACTAAAGACCCAAATGTGTGTGCATTGACACCCAGTGTCATCCAGAGAACCCATCTCAACATACGGGCCTGCAACAGCCTGTTCCTCTGCCTGGAATTCCCCCACATCTGGTATGGCACCAACAGGCACACACCCAGCAAGCGAAGAAAAGCTCCAAAGGCAGGCAAGCTTAGCTGTATGTATTTTATACTTGAAAGAGCTCTGTCAAATATGTTCAAGGAGAGCCATGTTTCAGGTTAATTCTGTACTAGATTTGAGGGCTTTGGGAAGAAACTCCCAGTCACAGTGAGGGAGGTGCAAGAATCCCTGGTACAACTTCGTAAGGGCAAAACTGAGATACAGGAAAACCTGGCATCCAAAAGTACCATGAAGTTACTCATCTGCTTTATCCCTGTGACAAGGAATTACAGACCAATATCACCTCAAGAATGTAAATGCTGCCAGTTGGGGCAACCATGCAACTGGATGCACTCTTAACTAGACTCGGTCTAGCCTACTCACGTACAAAGATCACAGCAGAACTACACCTGGGAAGAACATGAGCAAGCATCCATTTCCCAGGAATAGAGAAAATAATGATCAAGGTCTCAGCTCCTGGAGGGGAATATTTGCTATGAACTCTTTATTACACAGACTCTTATCACCACTGGGATGTACAAAGCCAGCTTGCAGCACAGAACCTTCCAACAGCAACTTGTTTTAGACACGTCTGTCCTGTTCCTGTTCCCGCTGTTGATACAATACTGATTCTTCTGCAAGATAAAAACGGACAAGATTCTACACAGCCAGTAGCAAGAAAGTCCTCCTAAGGTAAGATACTGCATAGAACACTAGAGAATGAATGTTTATAGATCCCTGAACAGTAACATGTCTTCCACCTTCTGAGAGAACAGTGTGACAAAGGAAGGCCAAGGTACAAGTGGTCTCATCAAAGTTCACGACCGTCACGACACTGGGAGAGTAATGACTTGGTTTGCACCTCTTTCCGGGTGTTTTATACCAGATCAAGAAAGAAGTCAGCAGACTTACTGCCATATGCAGATTTAAGAGCTAAGGCTTGGAGCCATCCTTTACTCTTCATTCCGAAGGACCTGTTGTGCTTACCAGTGGCCATGGAGAGTGAGGGCTGCAGCCAGTGAATAGTCCATGGCTGGTCCGGGGTATAGGTAGGCTGCAGGAAGGAGACCCAGCAAGAGGACACTGACAGCTCGCTCACCTGTCCAGTGCAAAGACGCAGCCTTCGAACTGCCTGTAAGGAGAAGTATTTTTCAGTGCAAAGTTCCTGGTCAGAATGCTGTAACCTTAAAAACAGATACCTCCTTCTGATCAGCACCATACAATGACGCATTTCTCTGACCCGACTGCTAAGCTTTCATCTAAGCGAAACCTAGATGCCTTTGAGTTACCACTACAGAATATATATCTACTTCACAACAGCTGAAAGGTTTATTTTAAATACTCTTTGCTAAGAAAGAGAAGCTTCCTTCACAATGAAAGAATAGAGGCTTAACAGGTAAAGTCAAAACAAACACCAGTCACAACCTGCGGGTCAGGACTGAAGTCCAAGTCAACCATCACAAGAAAGAAGTGTCTCCAAAGGCAAAGCCTTTATGTCGAATGAATTCCCTGGCTGCTAGGTACTATTTACTACTTGCACCTTTTGAGAAATGCCTTTGAGATTGGGGTGGACACAACTATAGGTTCCAAAAAACATCTAGAATGTTCTGGAGCAAACCAAAACCCTAACATCATAGCCAGCACTTTGAACCAGAACGTCACCATCAGCCCAGGCTAAAAACTTCAAGAACTAACTATGAAATTACCTTTATAATACAATACCCCCAAAGTGCTTACCTAACACACAGATATTATCCATCCATCTAAACAAAAAAGAAAATGTTTTTCTTCATTTTTGCAAGGAGGAAGAAATTTGGCAAAGTGACAAGATAAGGAAAGCAAAGGACCTGCAGCAAAACGTGAAAGGGTCCTAGAGTGTGAGCTAATCAACTGTCCCTGTAGAACTCCCCAGCCAAGAACACCTCACCTCGCAGCACATGCATGAAACCCTTTGTAAACAGGAAGTCTGGAATAAAGGAAATGGCTTCGCTATCTCAAGCTAATTTCTTTTACAAGCGTTTCTTCATCTTTTCCACTTCTAAGTTGTAATACAATGGCTACAAAACTTCCTTAACCTCCTATCACAACATTACTCACATTTAATTGCGCAACCGACAGACCAGAACTTGGTCTCGCCCCGGCAGGGTTGTTTTTCATCACCTCTGTGTAGTCTTACCACACGGGGAGAGGAAAAACCAATCTAAGAAACACCCTCTGCCTGCAGATCACATGTCCCAGATTAACCAGCAAGTCAGAAGCGCCACTGTTCCAGAAAAAAGTCACAATTGCAGTCTTTTCATATTTTACTGCTACCGAACCAGAAGAAATGTTAAACTTGGTAGATTTCTTTTAGCATCTTTTAATCTTTTTTTTCCCCCCACTCTAGTAAAACTACGCCTTTTGTTAATAAGCAGAGATTTGCTGATTTTAACATTGGGTTAATAGGCCCTGTTTCAAGACTTGTGGCATTCAAAGGCTTGATACTGACACGGCCAATATCAGTTCCAGCTTCCAGCGGTCTGAAGTCCCCCCCCCTTGTTTTAAATCAGAGCCGGGCAGAGCGCAGACCAACAGCCGAGCCATCAAACAGCACTGCCGGCAGCGATGGCAACACACTGCGGCGATACCAGGAACTCCATCTCACCCACAGCCCAAGAAAAACTCCTCTGCCACGCGTCGCTTTTTTTCGGTGCCCCCGGCTGCCCGCACCTGCCGTTTAAAATCCCCCCCGGCTCCAACCCGGCCCCCGCCCAGCCGCGGGAGCAAGGGGCGCACCAAGGACATCGTTTCGAGGACGGGGCAATAACGGCCCAGCGCCGGCTGACAGAGCTGGTGCTCGGGGCGGCCCCGGAGAAGAAGAGAAACGCCCCTCCGCCCCACGTCCCCCCGCAGAGGCGGGGGCTGCCCCGGGGCGCGGCGCGGCACGTACCGTGGCCCTGCTGGGACGGGCCGTGGCTTTGCCGGGCCGGAGCGCTCCGATCGGCGACGGCCGCCAGCACGGCGGGGCGGCGGAGCAGGGTCCTGCCGTGGAGAGCTGCGGAGAGAGCGGGGACGCGGTGTCAGGGCAGGGCGGGCAGGGCGGGCAGGGCTGGGGGCCGGCGGGCACTCACCCATCTGGGCGCTGCGGGGCCGCGCCAGCCCCGCCCGCAGCAGCACCAGCGCCGCCATCTCCCCGGCCAGCCCAAGGGCACCGCGCACCGGACACGGAAGTCGCCGCGGCCTCTTCCGCTTCCGCCCCGGGGACCGGCGGTGCCGAGGCCCGTCCGGCCCCGCTGCGCGCCCGCCGAGCGCGGGGACAGCGCGCGGACAGCGCGGCCCTCCCGCAGCTCGCCCAGGCCACCCCCCCGGCCGCGGCTGCTCCAAAGGCTTCTCGGGGCGGCGGGAGCGCCCGGTCCTGCCTTAAAACCCCCCCGCAACGGCCGCAGCAGAGCCGGGTGCTCCTCCCCCCCCGTCTGCCAACGGAGAAATCTGTGTGCGAGGGAAACCGTAAGAAATAAACCTGTTTTGGAACGTTTCCCGTGATGTCCGTGAAGCCATTGCACGGTTATCGCATAAGCATGCAACTGAGGGCACGCTGAGCCCCCAGA
>WTSP01022573.1:0-30835 GCA_025331215.1 Actenoides lindsayi
TAATTTCAATTTATTTATTGCGATTTTTTTAGCACACTCTGCACAGAGTATCCTCCAGCTGTGATGTCACTTGTTACCTGACTGCACTGCATCAGCCCAGGAAGCATACGGGCAGAAGGCACAGACTGTACTGGTCTCCCCCTGTAGCCCAGGACCACAGTCACTGTGATTTGCTTTCCATGAGAAAACCCGTAGAGCATGCACTGCCCATCAGAGCTTCCATGCACTGTGGTTTTCATGCATCTCTTTTTTATTGTATATTTTTGTGTTTACTCCATACAGTGCCATGCAGTGCTTTAGGGGGAATTTTATATTTAGCACTAGGGAAGAGGGACTCATGGCAACGAATCTTACACAAAAGTGACTGCACTGAGTTCTCTGCAACTCTGATGTAGCACAGGCGATGTATGTTAAACAGTAAAATATGTATATATACAAAATAATATACAAAAAAGTATGGGTGTAGCTCCACTGGACATTTCCAGGGTGTTCAAACTGTGACAACCAAAGCCGCCGAGGCACCTTCATAGGGTCCATCCACAGAACAGCATGGAAGCAGCTGTGCCTGCTCTCTGCATCTGGATGGATGATGGAACTTAGGGGCAAGTGCTGGAGTGGCTGGGAATAAATTAATGACTCTGTAGGCAGCATGACACAAGAAACTGGGGAAAAACCCCACACAAATAAGGCAATAAAGTCATTCCCAAACTTACTTACAGCCCAAGCAGAACTGCTGGTGGTGAGACAGAGAAAAGAATGGGAATCTATGTGGTCCAGTAGCCTCGATGTTCATCTCACTTCTGTAGTGGGACCGGAATTGATGCAAGCCACAAAGGAAGAAGATATAAAGAAAGAAGACAAAGATGATTCAAGCAAGGGAATAGCTTCCATGTGGGAGCAAATAAATAGATTTAAGACTCTTAAATATGTTGACTCACTTGGGGAGCAGAGAACGTGAAAGAAATCTATAGCACCCATAATAACATGGAAAGGGTGAAGAGGGAAGAGCTGTCATGTATCTTCCAAACCAAGACCTAGCAAATAAAGTCAGCAGATGGCAAGTTCAAAATAAACAAAAAGCAGTATGTTTGCACACAATTTCTTGCAAAGCTTTGGACTTTGCTAAGAAGACATAAAAGTTTGCCTGTATTCAAATGGGACTTGGACAACTTCATGGAAGATGAATGTATGAAGGCTATTACATTCACAGCCATTGACAGTAGATCAGGAAACTCCTGCACCAGAGGTTTCTGGATGCTGACTGAGTCTTGTTTCATCTTCTTAGATTCCACAGGCTTCTGCTATTGGCTCCCATCAGGTGTGGAGCTTGTTTAGATGGACCTTTGGATGAAGATTGTGTAGTGGGAACGTGTGGGGTGGGTAATCTCCTGTAAGTGCTCAGCACTTTCATTTGTAGTATGGGTATGTGAAGTACTTCCTAATTCCTAAGGTGGGACAGGTGAGCTTTGGCAGTGGCTTAACATCGCTTGTGCTTAACTCCTCTCATGCTTTGGTGCACGCTGGACTCTTATGCACCTGGGTTTTCAAGCAGAAGTAATGTGACATTTCCTAGGGAGGTGTTAGAGCACACTTTAACCAAGTGCTGGTCAGAGCACTTGACAGCTTCTGAGTTCACCATGCACCTGCACCTAAGTACAGAGGGAGAAGGTGTCACCCTCTCCCTCCTTGCGCCTCTTCTCCTGGACCATGTACATAATATAGGTTTGTGTTTTGGTGCTTGTCCTGGTTTGAGTGAGAACAGAACTAATTCTGTTCAGTAATTTTACTTTTCAGCTCAGTTCTTCTAACTGACTGCACTGTCTGAAGTTAGCAGCCTGTTCTCACAGACAGTATCTGCTTCTAGCAGTGATAACACCCCATGTTTAGAGTCGGTACCAAGGGTTGGTGTGCAGACCAAGGCCACTGCTGCATCTTGTGTACCACGTTAGGGGGTACAGAAAACTGAAAGGCTGCACCTGCAGGGAGGAGTGGACAGGACAAATGACCCTAAACTGACCAACGAGTTATTCCATCCCATATACATCATATTCGGCATAGACCTGATGGATCCAAAGGGTCTTTGGGCTCTTCTCTCCTCTTGGACTGCTTTGCCAGTTTTGCTTGGCTTGGCTCAGGTCTTCTTTCGATTCCTTCCTTGGAACATCCAAGGAGGACTCTGTCCGTTCTGCCTTCGATCCCAATCTGTGTGTTCCTGAACCCAGTACCAGAATCCAGCTCCTGAACACAGCTCCCGTCTGCTGCAGGGCCCAGTCTGGGACTCCTCCGGTGCCTGCTCCACAGCATCAGTGGTGAGTGTGATGTAATTACCATCAGGGGGGTTTGGTTCGATACTGGTTTTGTATATATTCCATTAATTATTATAATTATTTTCATTTCCATTAAAGCTGTTTAATTTATTTTCTGTGCTGTAATGAAAGAACACTTAAAAGGACAGGAAAATTCCATGGTTAATTCAGACACAATCAGATATACTTTTATGACTAGTTGATGCTGTTCACTGCAAAACCTGTTTTTTCCTACATCACTACCTACAGAGTTAATGAAGACAGTCATTGGGTGCATGACTGTGCTAACAGATGTAGTTAATGTCATCAACAGCAGATAGAGTCCAATTATTGACAAACTTGCTTTCTCAAATTACATCAGAAAAGGAAGTGCTCAAATTCTAGATTCAACCTTTTTAGAAGCCACCCAGGAGAAATTAAAGTTCAGAAATACGAGTCACTACCTTGAGTCAAATACTTACCATTCCTGACTAGAGTGATGGAAAAAATTATCTGTGGCATACAGACTCTTCCTGTAAGGAATTTTTCTAAGTCAAGGATATGAAGGAGGGCTATCTGAGTCTGCCTTAGGCTTTCTCCATGGTACCTGTCAAAACTTAGGCATCTGAGTGTGGCATCCACAAAATAAAAACATCCATTAAAGAGGCACATAAATTAGCTTCTGTAGAAATGCCCTCAAGCTGAGTAGGGGCAACCTGTCCCCCTGATACCATTCTCAGACCTCCCAGGGAACCCCCCCCCGAGTGGAAATTGGAGAATAGGGACATGCTTTCAGGATCAGGAGGCAAGCCATGGGAGAGCCAGGTTTAAGCCATGCCCTTTTTCACAAGGTTTCCTTGACTGGTTTGCCACTGTTCTGTTGGAAGCACCTCGCTGTGCTGGGTCTTTGCGTAGGCAGGGTGCTCAGGGCTGTGGGATCTTAAAGAAGGACCTGAAGCTTACAGACAAGTACTGTGGCAGTCACTAGTGCTGTGTCTAAGCCACATTGCATGGCAGACCCAGGCCTTGCTGGCTGGCCTTGGTGCAGAATAGATCGGGTGAGGGGGTGGGAGTATTCTTTTGGCAGCTGCAGGCTGGGACCAGGGCAGAGAGGAAAAGAGTGCAACATGTCGGTGGCGTGACGGAGAGAAAACACCACGCACTGCCCAAACCTCTTCTGCAGAGCTTGTTTTTTAACTCCTGAAATAACTTCAGAGCTGTATCTGGATTTTGTTAGGAATGCACCAGAACACTCTGCACCAGCCTTGCTGGAGCTTGTGGCCGTGTGCACGGTTGGGTTCGGCACAATGGCAATGAACACCTCTTCCTCTGCCACCCCAAACCTTCATCTGCTATCGCACACAGGAATCAGGGGCTGGCTGGTTGTCCTTTGGTGCCTCCTCTGCTCTTGCTGGGGTTTGTCTACCATGAGCTACTGGTGGCAGTTTAGGGTTGGGACAGACTCTTAATGCATGGTGAACTTGCAGTAAACGGTGCAATATGCAACAGAGTGACTAATTTGGGCCATTTCTTTCCTCAAAGGCCAATGAATACCATGAAAAACACAGTTATGTCCACTGTCTATAGCACACTGTGTGCTTCTGTTATGGTTCAAAATGTCCTGAATATGTCGCTCCTTTGGTGGCAGAAAAATTGTCTGTAAGCTGTTGGTTAAGCAGCCATGAAATTGTGTAGCCAGTGCAGACGATATGTTATGTCAGTGATATAACATTTCTAATAGTTTCCTCAAGTTTCAAACTTGAACCCAAAGTTGTTTTCAGAATCTCCTATCAACTCTGATGTAACCAACTCTATTTTCTGATATTTGCTTTCCTGTGATTTAGAAGCAGATAAAGAGGAATTTGTTATACGCAAACAGTTTCTGTACTTAGAGACAGATATTCCACAGATTTGTGTTTTCATCTCATAGAAAAAGTGGATGAAGACATTTTATCATCAGGTTTCTTTTGACCTGCCAAGTATTTGAGTTGCCTGGGACTGTGTGTCAGTCAGTGACACTGTGACAGGCTCTCTCTTAGGGTACTTTCTTGAGTTTACATTTGCTGAGAGTAGAGATGCTGTTTCATATGGCCTGCTGCAAAATGGCAGCCAGCAAGTACAGCTGCTTTAACCTGTGTGCTAGAGAAGTAGGGGAAAGAAAGGACAGTATGTGCCCAGAAGATGCACTGGGTGTTGATCTGCAACCTATTGAATTCAATGGAAAAAATCAAGTCTATAAAAAAGACTAATTCCTTTTGTGAAGCTGTATTGATAGGCACATCTGCAAGGATTATAGTTTCGGGAAAAGATTGGCATCTCAGAAGAGAAACAAAAATAGTTAATGTGATCTTAGACAACAGGAAAACTCCAAATCACAACCTTTACTAGGAGCAAGGGCGTGTTACCTGCTTTGAGCCATGGGCAGGAGCCTCTCAGACAGATGATGGCAAAGAATAAAGTGGAGCTTGTGCTTGTCCTTCCACTGGCCATGAAGAATATCTGTGAATCAATATTAAACACTGAGGAAGCTTTACAGAAATATGTACCTTTGGGGATGATTTGCCAGTTATCAGCTAGCAGATTTTACACCCGCTTTTTAGCCAGTCTCTAACTGACATGTTAGAGTACTGTTTTTTATTTACCAATATTGAATAGTAGCAAAAGGGGTGCCTTATAAATTCCTATATTTTTGCTTCTGCCTGTGTAAATCAGGTTCACAGTATGATCATGAGAGAAGACCTAGTTCATTTGAGGAGATCTGGTTCCTTTAAAGCCATGCAAACTGGTATTTTGCTGTTCTCGTTCTTCTGTATTAATCAGATCACTTGTAGAACTTGCTGTTTTATTTTATTTTATTTTTTGCCTGGAATTAACAATAGGCAAGCTGTCATTGAATTCTGTCAGACAACCTGCTTGCCATTTTATAGTATTGGTACAACATTTGCAGATGTTTAGTCCCCTCGTATTTCAAGATGTATTAAAATAGAATGCCAGTAAGTCGTATTTCTCCTCATAGAAATGGTCTATGATATGTGGATGGGAATTAATAAATTCTGTTGATTTGAAATGCTTCTGCCTGATAAATGTTGTTTTATTTCCCCAGTTAATAATATTAGAACTTATTTTGCCATTCTTTCATAATACACCTTTTGGGTTTACCTGGAGCCAGCTGCATTTTCTCCCAGATATTTATTTGGTTTTGCACTGGGAAACTGGAAGGGCAAGACTTTCCATGTCTGCATGTGTATGTATAATATATATATTTATTGTATACCATATGTGTACAATGTATACATATGTAATAACGCTATATGTGTTCATCAGATCCAGGAACAGGTTGTTGACAGGCCCATGAACCTGGCAGGTCTGCCAACTTTCACTCCACCTCACTGTCATCCATTTGTCTAGTTCATAATTCCTCAGTTTGTCTTGAAGGAGGCAGTGATGTGAAAGATTGTCCAAAGCCTTGCTGAAGTCAAGATAAACAACATCCATGGCTCTCCCCTCATCCAACGAACCAGTCACCTTGTAGAAGGCTACCAGTTTGGTCAAGCATGATTTCTCCTTCATAAACCTATGCATTTTGGAGTGGTGCTCACTCTTCTTGATTTCCTAGAGAGGGCGTGAGAGCTTTCCCCATCATCCTGTCCTCTTACCACTTTTGTATTTTTGTACATATGCTTGGTGTGGACCCCTTCAGCCTTGTTTGGTCAATTACGAAGTGTCTGTTGTCCATGCCAACCTGCTCACTTTGCTCACCAAGCCAGGCCACCATGTCCTTACTTAGTAGTGGTTTGTCATTTCCCTTCCCCGTTGCTCTTAGTTTAAAGCTCTCATCTCACAGGATACACCTGGAGACTTGTAAATATGGACAAGTGAAGCAGAGCAATGGAGATGTCTTCTTAAAATCCTCTTGAGAAAGGGATAAAAAAGGAGAAAAGTTGTGCTTCCTGAATGGAAAAGTAGAGAGCCTTGCAGTGCACTGAAGCCTGTAATCTTAGGTTAAGATACGGGTTTTTTTAAAAGAAAACCTTTAAAAAACTTTTCAACTAAGAGTAGAGTATGTTTTCCTGTAGTTCATAATACTCAGGATTATTCTGGAATCAGGTCTGCTGTAGAATTATGTGATTATATTCTTGTTGCTGTGTAAGCAGACTTCAACTGATCCATTTGGACCAGGTATATTTGTAAATTGAATAAGACTTTTTTGAAGAGGCTGATCTTTAGAAAATTTCAAGTTCCTCAGATAAAAAGAAAACATCAAAGATACTATGTAAGTTTTTGAAGGCACATACCCATCATTTGTTTTCTTTACATCTGTGAGTATAAGTTGATTAAATTCTCGACATATAAGGATGATTCTTGTTTCTGAATTTGCACACCTATGCAATGATTTTCTCCAGAAATAGTGAAAGCATTTTAAGGTGTTTGCTTGTTAGCTGAACCTCTGTATGTTGTTCTTAGAGAAATAATAATAATTAAAAAATCTTTTTTACAGCTTGGGAACTGTAAGTAAGCAAATTTAATGAAGCTGCTTAGAAGTTTTTCTGACCAACAGCTTTCTATTGAAAAATGCTGGGTTTAGAAGCTCTTGGAAGCTTGTTTGCTATTTTGGTTTCTATTTATTTCCTAGTTTTTCAGCTGGGTTCTTCAGAAGTTGCTCTTCAGAAGTTCAGTTTGACTTGAGGTCTGGGACTTCACAGGAAATCTAAACATTTCTTTTGGCACAGTTACTGGAGAAGTGGCAGAAGCACAGCAGTGGTGAGCAGGCCCTGCAGTGTCTCTTCTGCTTTAAGGGAATTAGCTGTACCCCAGGAGCAATTGGCTGAGAGCTGAGACCCAACAAAATCCTTACTCCCCATGCATGGCCTTGCTGCTCTGTGTCAAGCCCCAGCCCCATGTGTCCCTGTCCTCTGTCAGCACCAGGGCTGGGGGCTCATGGAGCTGGCACTCCTCCATGCCTTCCCAGCTCCTGCTGCAGACATAGCTTTCTCCAAAAGGATATTCTGAAATGCTGACTTTGCAGTTGTTTTCCAAATTAATTTGACCCCATGTCCCTTCCACCCCCAGCAGTTCCTGTGGAAGAGGATTTGAGAAGGAGAGGCTGGATCAGGGCAGGATAAGATTTGGTAGAACTTGACATGGAGATATCTGGAGGGGGAAAAGGAAAGAAAACTGATGGCAGTTTGTTGATTCAGACAGGGTCAGGGAACCTTACTTTTTCACATACGTCATATTAGTCTTTGGCCAAGCATACTCCCTTACAACGTTTGCATTGGCATGAAACTAAATGTGTTCATTAGATACCTAGCACGTATCTGTCCCAGATGCCCTCTTCATCCCTCCATCCCCTCAGTGCTCTACCAAATGTTGACAATATCTGACCCACATCAGGAGAATCATCTCTTGCTTCCAGTTAGCTCTGCTCTTGTCTTTGCTATCTTGTTGAGTTGCTGCTCAAAGGAGAGTATGGAAGTGGTGTCTGGAGAAAGAATTTGCAGGAGAAATGTCTATGTTTATGTTCATAAGTTTTTCCCTTACAAGATTATTGACCTGACTGCACTCTCAATACACAGGTACTCTTCTGTATCCTCTCAGACTAGCCCAGAAACTGGCTAATTCTGGATTGCTTCCACTTGAGACTAACATCATAATAGAGAAGTCCCTGTTCTGAGCTGATGATGATCTTCTTTGAACAGATAGAAGTCAGACCATCATAAGGGGCTTTTCTTGAACTTGGGAGTACAAGGAGAGTCATGAGGGCGAGACAGTGGACTTTTAAGGAACTAATATGGAGAATCAGATAATTACTTAATGGAGACGGGCTAGGAATCTGTTCCATGTGTTGGCAGAAAACAGGCACAAAGGACAGAAGAAGGTGCAGAAGTAATCAAGGAGAGGACTGAGAGTAAGGTAGAGATGGAGAGAGGTGGAGGATGAGGCAGAACTGGAGACCAGACTACAGGCAGCACTCTCCTTGAAGAATGAAGAAGGTGAGATCAAGAGGTTTGAATCTGTTGAAAACTGGAGAGGATGACAGTGCTGTCATGGAAAGTGGCAGGAGATGCACTTTTTTTTGTAGCTGTGGTTAGATAGATGTGGGGTGGTGTTTTGATTTCTAAACTGAAGTTTTCACAGAGCTTCAGAAAAAAGAGAATCAAATTTTGTCTTTGACGACAAAACTTAGCTAGCAGGAACAAATTGCCATGAAGATAGTTAAGCAATACAGTAGTGTCAGTTATACACACTCTGAGTTAAATGGTATCTTGTTTTGCTCTTCTTATAGTCTATGATAAGCAAGTTGCCACTGTAAAAATTACTGAGACTGGGAAAATATTCCTCATGAGTTCTCATTTGACTTTGCACAAATGGGAGGGAGTTTCCTCCCACTGTCATTTTCCCCTGAGGGATTGTTCTGCTCTGTCCACCAGATTTATGCCTGCTGTGAATAAAAGCTTTTATATGTTCACTCATTCACTTGAACAAAACCTGTCATGAAATCCCATAAGCCCCTAAGCAGTAGGATCACATGAACAGAGGATCTTGATAAAGACTTTGCAACTAATGCTTGGTTTGTTCAAAAAACAGTGAATACTTCAAGGTACCGGTACCTTATGTGAGTCATTCCTCAAACAAATAATGCAACATCAATGGAAGGAATGGTGAAACATAAAAGTAGCAGGTCCCCGAATCAAAGAAGTTAAAAAAATGGAATTTAGTTTTTATGGTATTTAAAAATAACTATACAAATACATATAATTCACCTTTGCTTTCAGTTGTGCTTTAATAAAAGATCATCTCAATATGGTATGTGTCATTAAGCAGTAGAACTGAGAGGTTCATTTCTCACCATTTTGACTATTAAAATGTTACAGGAAAAAATAAAATAAATGCTTTCAGAATTCCTCTGAAAAGAATCAGGGCTGATGCAAAAACCAGAAACGACACTGCATGTACGGGAGCTCCAGCAGAGGAAGCTTTTCATATACTAATAGCAATGTTATAGGACAGGAAAAACAGGAGGTAGTTTTTAATGTTAAAAGTCATTAATGAAAAGGTTTTGTAAAGTCTTCCTGCATATATCTGTAAGTAGGTAGGTGAGTGTGTGAATATACATATATAGGTACACATTTCTCTATATAGTTATGCACGAGTGTGTATATAGATAAATACTTTAACTGAATGATCAATTCAATCATGGGGAATCATGACGAAGTTATAGAGCAAAGCACTTGAAAATACATGAGTGCACGACCAAATGTTTCCTGACACGATTGCCTATTCTCTTTGTAGCGGAACGCTCATTCAGTGCTCAGGATAGAGTGACTGTATTCCACTGGCCACTATTTTTTTTATATTTATTGCCCAGGCTATGGCCTTGTCCTTTATTTATTATACACTTCTCTGAAAATAAAACTAATCATTTCCTTGGTGTGTTTCCATGGCAATCATCATGTGGAATATAAGATTTTCTAACATACCAATTTAGTTTTACAAAAATACTGTTAGGTGAAGGACTGCTTTTATCCCCAGTGCACATCTTGAGAACTGAGGCACATAGAGATGTCTACTAAAGACTAAGCCATTTCAAAATACTTCCTATTATTTAACACAAGTGGAAATGCTCAGTGCTTCAGAAAAATAGACCCTGGGGCTGCTTGGCAGGTATCCAGAAAACAAAAAACATGTGGTTCAGTTACAACTCATGAAAATCTTGTCTTAAGTTAGTTATGCATAATCAAATTGGCATTCAGAGGCAGATTCAGGAATAAATCAGTCTTTCAGGGCAATCATTGAGCTGACCTCTGAGCCCAGATTTACTTTTCGTCACTCAACATCTTCAGTGCATGAGACAAGCTCTTAGAAACAAGAGGGGCTCTTACGGCACATCCCTGGTCCAGCCTTCGTGCCTATCCCTTCTGTGCGTTTAGAGAGGGAGTTCTCTCCATAGCGTATGTCTAGACCAAGCAGGAGAAAGAGCTGTTGAACCTGGAGGTGTAAAGAGGGAGAACTTGACTATTCTTTTTCTCCCATGTGAGACCAACTGGGAGTCACAGCTTGAAATACTATCCCTGATTTGGGTGCTTTAGTTTTCTTCTGAACTGTAGACAAATAGCTCATACTTTGTTTTCTGAATGATGACAGTTTTTTATAGGATGAAATAAGTGATTGGAATGCTCCAGAAAGTAGACTACATTCTCCAGCCTGAGATGGATCAAGCTTACATTTTCCACTATGTGCATGATTAAGTTTGATGATGTAGTCGAAGGCAACATTTCATATTTCATTAAAGCTTCTGTTTCAGCTTGAACTCAGTCACCCAAGAGATTGATTGCTCCTGTTTTGAGTATCTGGTGCGCATAGCAGTGACAGTAATAATAATATGGTGATTCTCCAGTTGAGGCTGATGTAGGTCTGTGTGCCTGGAAAAGTAGGTGATCACTATTCCCACACACAAAATCCAGAAGTGTGGTAAATCAGACAGTAGACACTAGACTAGAGAAGTAGGGAGAAGTGAGTGGGGTGACACTGGAAGAAATGAAGAAATAAAAAAGAGACTGAAGAGATGATTGTAAATACCCCAAAGAAATTTATGACACATTATTTATTTATTCATACTGGATCCTGCTTCTTTGAAGATAATATTTGCAACAAAAATGTTGAATGGCAAGGGCATTTCTACAGAAGATGAGAGGAACACAGACACATAAGCCAGGTTTTGCAATGAGGCTATGGAAGCCATGTGGCTTTCAAGCAAATGCTGGGAATAAGCACAGTCATAAGATGAGCTTGGACAAGGCAGTGACAGAAGAAAGAAGCTTCATTTAAAATTTCACCAATATAAGATGTTCTTTGTAAGGAGAGTCAGTATCTTAGCAAAATGGAGAGTCATTTGTGGAGATAGAGAAGCAATGCAGAAGAAGGCTCTTTAACTTGATCTAAACATAAACTATTTATGTAAATTACTTCAGCCTCATGGTAACTCTGTGTAACGCAGATGGACTGCAAATCCATGTGCATTCAGTCCAGGAATGATGCTGCTGACTGGTTGCTTTAATAATGTTCAATAATGTTCAGTTCATTGTATCTGGAACCTATAAAAGGATCCACCTGTTCAAGTCCTTAATCCCATTCATAGCAGTAAATGGATGCAGAGATGCAATTGTTACCCCCTTCCACTCTCTGTGCAGGGTCAGGCACTTTATTCTATCATCAAATCAACCCAAGTTGCTGTAGTCACTAATAAGTGTCACCATACATGTGTGAGACCACCCAGGAACACTGTGAGACATATCCAAAGGCAGTGACTATCCAGGTTCTTATGGCTCTAAGTTTCTTAGGGCTTCACATCATTGCTACCTACAACAAAAGCACAGATCTTTGTCAGATCGTCAATGACTAACTCTGTGTGGACCTTGGTATTCAAATAGTTTTGGGAACAAGTTACCACACCGTTTGATTGTGTTTCTGTTGCTGCAGAATGGGACAACATAGATGATATTCAGAGGGAACAGACAATACTTAGTTTTTGGTTGCATCCTGCATGAATGATTTCACTCAGCCTGGTAACTTTGTTAAAGGGAAAGCAGTGATAAACATACATGTAGACTTGAGCTGATGTTTGCTCAGATGAATTGGCCAAACTGAAAATGAAATATCAGTTCCTTGCCTGAGAATCTAAGACAGTTCTTGTAGGGACAGAGTACTAATTCCCCAGTAGATCAGTAACACATTTAGACTAATAAGAGGTTCAATAAGAGGGCCTTAAGTAAAATTTTCATGAAAATAAACATGAGATGTCCAGCTTTTGCCCTGCCGTTTTTGCCATCGTACTGTAAACTAGATGGAGGAAACATCTGAGGGTAGCCTATACTGCATTGATCCCCTACTGTAATAGTTTCCTAATGTGAACCATGGAAATACACAGGGCATGATTCTGAACTTCATTGGTTTTACGGCAACTTAAATCCATAGTACTTAGTGTTGCTGCCACTGTCTTCCTATGGTGTGAATAAGAAAAGAGAATTAATAATACTTAGGGGATCCTATCCTTTGCTTACTTATTGTTACTGTAAAAGGACATTTAAAAAGATATGGTTTTAAATCTTACCAAAATGGGGAGGAAAGACCAACCTTTGGTGTTCTTAGTGTTGCTGGCTAAGCTGTCAAAGGTTTACAAAATATTTGCTGGACCTCTGGAAATTTGATTACTGGTAGTATCTTGAGAATTTTTTTGTGCTCTGATAAAATTTGATTTTCTCTCCAACAATATCCATTGTGATCCCCCTTCTGTCTGTTTGCTTTTAACTTTTACAAGATCACCTTTATCAGATTCATATTTTAAATACTTCTTTTGAGTAACTCTCACTTCTATAAATTTTACTTAACCAATCAACAATATTGAATTGACCACTATCCTATTTCATCATAATTAGGAAAAGATGCACTTAGAGATTTGGTCAATGCCTTAATGAGGCCCCATTCTTGCTAAGTAGTTCCTGAATTAGTACTACAAAGCATTATTATTTGCTTTCACTTCCTGACAAGACTAGTAATAGCATAACTTTATGAAGACTGATATCCAGTAAACTGGGTAATTTCTAACTCTGCAGAGTAATACCTACTCTGATTTACAGTGAATTACTTTATGATTTATACAAGTATCATAATTTCTTATATTTCCACCCAGAACAGTAGCACACATAAGGCTGGAAGCAATACAAAAATAGTGGTTCTTAACAGATGTCTTTGATTCCTCCTGAGTGAATGTTGGACAGTAATTCAGGTTTTAAGAAAAAATTGCTCCAGAAGGACATCTTTAATTTATTTATATCCACGTCTTGTTTTTCTTTCAGGCTATACTACCAGTGAGTTTAAACTGAGTAAACTCTCATGTAATATTGCTTATACTCTTGAAGACAGAAAGCTTTACAATATATGTGTGTATGTATGTGTATATATATGTAAACACACAGAGGCTATACTATACAGATAAAATATACATGATAGCAGTATTTACATCATAAATAGGAAAATACTGATGTTACAGTAAAAAACTT
The DNA here is from genome assembly GCA_025331215.1 of Actenoides lindsayi. NCBI lineage: Eukaryota > Metazoa > Chordata > Aves > Coraciiformes > Alcedinidae > Actenoides > Actenoides lindsayi. The sequence continues at coordinate 13,346 of WTSP01022573.1, forward strand.
TAGCACTTATTATCTAATATGGTTTTTCAAATGCTGCTTTTTTCTTTCTTGGGGAAGGGTGGGAGATTTTAACAGAAGAACAAAACAGGGAATCTAACTAGTAAGCCAGTGTTAGTATTGGAAAAACTACTCATGTTTTACAGGTATTTATATGACCCTGCTTGCTAGGGTCACATCTGAACGCCTTGCAGTTTTTAATGTTTTTCCTTACCTGTAAAACAGAGGAATGCTCACCTGGGAAGTTGAACCACCAGAAAAAATAAAAAACCAAAAACCAAAACCAAACCAACAAAAAAACCACCACACACAAAAAAGGGGGAAACACAGCAGTTTAGAATGCTTAAATTTTTCTTTGATCTCTGACCTTGATATCATTTACTGGATGTCTGTGGAGGTCATTACGCCAGCTAGGGCAAATCAACTAGAAAATTAGTCATGGGGAATTGAATCTGTTTTGATTATGGTCCTCATCATCTCATAAGAAACTTTTGGTAACAATAAAGACTTGTGACTTTGTTTTCCGGATTAGCTGTCATGCCTCTATCACTGGATCATCAGACCTAATTTTGTCCCAAAGAATGGGAGACTTGAACAATTTCATGGTACCCAAGTTCCTTGCTCAGCTTACACGCTCATTTTGGTTTATACACTTAGATTTAAACAAAAAGTTCCATTGATGAATGCTGGAACTGATGCAAAATTGTGCTTGGAGCACAAGCTCCTGTGTGAGTCTTCAGATTTGTAAAAGGGACTGAGCCTGTAGCTATTCCCTCAACAGAGGGAAATGAGAGTTATCGTAAGCTCCAAGAAGCCCTCATATATTCAAATAAATTCCAGTTAGAACTTATTCTTATAGAAATGAGAGTTTTAAAACAGTTTATCTCCCTGGCTGCTTAGACTTGCTGTACTTATGAGATTCTTCCTGAAGTTGATTTTGACTGAAGTTGACCAATAGGTTTAAAAATTTTCAGAGGACAGAGAGAGAAGAAAGGGGAAGAACACTGTCAAAATGACAGAGGTCTAGACAGTGTAATACCATGCACACACAAAGAAGAGGTGTGTATCAACACCGCAGAATGGAATGTGTTGTTTAGAAGAACTAATTAACTACATATGAGTTAACAGTGTGACACCACTGCAAAACATCAAGCCTTGTTATGATGTCTGATGGCTATGGCATTAGTAGGACTGTCCTAAGTAAGACACCACAGATGATCATACTCATTGGTGCTGGCATGACCTCTTTCTATCTAACATGCTGTTGCCATTTTACATGCTTTTGACAGAAACCAGGAAAATAATCCGGTGCTTTGTGTAAAATAAAGAATGAAGAATGAGAGATTTGCATCACTTGAAAATACTTTCTGCTGACTTGACAAAAAAAAAAGTTCATGCTGTAAAGATAGGTCAGGAAACCCACCCAGCCAAGGCAGGCCTTGGGCAGAGCACAAAGGTGGAGCAGTGGCAACGCCTGCCTGGGTGGACAACTCTAGCCAGGGGAGGAGAAAGGTGTAAAAAAAAGGTGTAAAATAAAAGCTGAGTGAGCCATGTATTAATGACACCACTTCTAAAGCCAGGAAGCCAGATAGGAATTTTTCTTAAGAGGATGATATGCCAAACATGAAGGAAAGAAAAAGGCCCTGGAAGGAAGGAGAGTGGGACAGGATGACTACAGGAGAACTGTGAGGAATTTTGCTATGGTTTTACTACACAGAGCACATTTTTCCTTTTTTTTTCTGGTCATCTCTCCTTTGTTGGCACACTGGTGCACCTTAACCACAGCTGAACTTTAGGGCAATCATTTCATGTTTAACTAAAGGACTTGCTTCCTATTCCGTCTTAGTCTTGTAGGGGCAATGGTCCTCTTCAGGCAAACTACAGCATCATTGAACCTTTGCCTGTTCCATTTTCCCATCACTCTTTACTGAAACTTTTGCCCAATGTTCAGGAAGGCTACTTTACTTGAGGTGGAATCATTGCTGGGTTCTAGCTCAAGCTCAGGAAGTTGCCCTTGATAACAGGATTTCATATAAGTGCAGAGAGACACTATCAGAGCCATCACAGATTCTTAAGAGGTAAGGCAGAAGGCTTCAGGATCATCTTCGAGATCAAAGTTCAAGAACTGTATACACCCTGTTGGAATTGGTCAAAGGACACCAAGTCCCAGTACAAAGCTGCAGTCCAAGAGTGCACGCTGCTTCTTACATGTGACGTATATAAAAAGCTTCATCCTGTGTCTCTGCCTGCTTTCTTCCCATCCTTTCCAGCAATAAGAAACACTAGACTGGCTCTTGTAACTGTGTCTGCTCACTTGGGCCTGAGAGGATGAGAAAGAAACTTGTTACTTCATCTTCAGTAAGTAAGAAATGAACCAGTGCCATTTCCCTGGAACAGGGATTTATTCCTAGCAGAAAAAATTTTAGAGTGTCACAATTCTTGAAGTAGCAAACAAGTGAGCAAGCACAATAACAACCAGAGTCACCATTAATCCGAGGTTTAAAGAGCTGGGAAGACCATAAAATTGCTTTAATAGCTTCTTCTCAAGGAAATTCTTGTGCTCCAAAATAAATTGTTGTTATTCAGTAATAAGAAGAGGTAAGTATGTTTGAAAACAATTTGTAAAAGAAAATTACATCAGCACAAAGAGTGCATGTTGTCTAACATGGTCCTTCCTTCCTGGAGCATTGGTGCGCTTGTGTCGACCTGCTGCTACAAAGCCCATTTTCTTATTAGTTTGGATACTGTCAGCAAGACTGCTGAGAGCTTGTACTTTTTAAAAGAAAACACATGATCTACAAACATTGCCCTTTCTTCTCCAGCTAATGGGCACAAGGATTTAATTCTGAAGTAATAATGGGTCATTTCTCTGCAGAACCACCCACTGCTCCCATAGAGATCATGGAAAGCAAGATCGGACCTGCTGGCTCTCCATGCTTCAACCTTGACAGTGAAGCTGAAGCACAGACCTTTTGTACCTGTAAAGTAGAAAAAGGTTAATAATGATTTAATTAATATTAGCTTGCTTTGAACTTAGATATAAACACACTAATATAACATAACTAGTAACCAATGTAGAAGTATTTCTATACATAGTGTCCTGGTACAAACAATATTGTTATTGTTAGTAGCAGGACCCAAGCCTTATGCTGTATCTTATGCTAACTGTGCCTTATGCTAACTACAGAAGCTAACTACAGTCTGGGTTTGTTACCAGCTAGCCCTAAGAGCTTGCTGTGTGAGTACCAGGTGTCTTCTGTTATGATGTGAAGTTAAGGCATGAGATAACAGTGAAGGTCTTGAAAGTATGGGCACAGGTTGAAAAGAGAGGCCCAAGAACTATGAACCACTAGCTGATGGTCACCTACTGGTTAAAAGCTGGCTAGAGGGCTTTTGCTCTAAGATAAGAAGATTCAGTTAAGCAAGAAAGAAGAATAGTAAAGTGACACAATAAGGTACCTGTTACATCCTGGAAAATAACCCCATCTAAGCATCACCCAGCCTGTAAGTCAGGTAAAGGGCTCAGAACCATTCAGAGAGTGAAAACCCATATGAAAGGAGATGTCAGATTGAGGGCAATGGGGGGAGAGAAAGATGAGACCTGCATCAAGTCCAGCTTCCCAAAAAGCTGTCAGGCTTCAATACCTCTGCCTGGGTGACTAAGACCATCAAGGGCCATAGCTACCAGCACTGACTATGTGGCTTCAGCTTCATGATACTGTATAGTGATGTGTATTGTAATCAATATCAATCCAGTAACTATTTTGCTTTGAAGTTTATCAGTATCCTGTAAAAGCAATCTCTGCCTTGTAGATATATACATATTTTCAGTTGCAACAATAAGCAAGCAGTGAAGACACGCTTTGACAGATATTGTTATCTTATTGGAAGTGCTAGAAATTCCTTACTATAATCTTAAATCATTTAAGATTAGGAAAAATGAGTGTGATGAGCTGCCATGTACTCTGTGAAGCATCAACCAAACTACTTCTACCATTATTGCTCCATGTCATGTATTGCTGAAGCAAGTCTATGTTAAAACAGTGAACTTCAGCTTTTATATGCTGTTTTGGAAATGAAAAAAAAATGCATATATTTTACCTATTCATTCCTAGCATTTTTTTTCAGAATAGGTTATTTTTATGCTGATCTGCTTGCATTTTATTCTCACTTGTCTTGGGTCTTACCTTGCTTTTGGTGTACCGCAATCATAGCTCAGAACTCTTCTGTAATATTTTAGAACCATAGAAACCTAAATGTTCCTTCCTGCTTATGTACATGTTATCAGGGTTGCATCTCGCTTTCTTTGTTTTCTGTCTGCTTTTGCAGAAGATAGTAATGGCATTTGCCTGTATTTTATGACAGCATTTCTACTTGAATAGTTTTGCAAAGTCTGTGGTACCACAACTAAAGGTGATTTGGACAGGAACAGCAATAGGCCTGGTTTTATTAAAACTGAAAATTATCCTGTAGAATATTCATAGTAAGACTAGTTCTCAGCCAGTCTAGGCTCATTAATTTCCATGTTGCAAAACAGCACAGCATGTAGCTAGCTTTCTCTTCCAAGGACTTTATTCAACAGGGATTTTGGCCATTTTATGTAGTAATTGAAGTACTTAAGTCCAATATTACTGTTGCAATTTGTCTCACCTAACTTTAAATATATATTTTTTGGACTCCTACATCTGAACTAGACACCTGAGTTAGTATTTATTTTGAGCCAGTGAAGAAGAACACCTCATTTTTCAAGTCTAGTCCCTAGTAGCCAGTGAAAACGTGGATCTCTTAATCTGTGCAGCTCTGATTGTGTATAGCTACAGATGCATAGAGGCAGAATTCACCTGTCCTGAGGTAGGTCTCCATGAATAGAGACCCATGAATGACTTGATCCACTAAGGCTGCTCCTTACAGAAGACATTTTTGACTGTGGTGGTGTCTATCTTTTATAGCACTGAAAGCACTCATCCAGACCTGAGTTCAGAGACTTCAGCATATGATAAACCTTCTGCCATGCATAGGTAATAATATCAACTCAAATGCTATGGGCCTGACTAAAGATGATCTCTTCTACACCTCTCTCTTTCTGTGATGCCTGTAATATTTTTCCCTTGGTAAGCAATATGTAAAAAGTCAATGGTATTCCAAAGAATCCTGTGGTTTCAATCCATTCAAATTATTTTCACAATGTAATGAGCTGAAACCTACAACTTTGAGGCAGACAATTCCTACATCATCTGCTTTATGGAAAAGGAGGCAGTAGAATACATAGTGAAACAGGACTCAGCCAAATGGTTGGTCATCAGGGACAGAAAACTGATACTGCTCTGTAGTTCAGGCTAAAACATTTATGACTAAGGAATTGTAATAAAATCCTTCCTTAACAGCAGGCGTAATGCATAAAGACAAGCTCTCAGTCTAATATTCCTCCAAACAGGGAACTTGAAGAGTATAAGCTCTCACTAAATTCAATGGCGGCAAAAAATTCTCAGCACATTCTCCCAACAATATAGAGTATTTTAGAGAAATCTGCTACCCTTCAGAGATACCTGTTGAATTGGGCAAGTGACATACAGTGTCTCAATATTGCATTTTCTGAGTAGATAATGGGGAAAGAAGAATGAGTGGATTGGGCTGCAGGAATAAAAGAGAAGCTTGTTGTTCTCAGATGATGGAAATGATGGAATTCCATATGATTTTTTTTGTTGTTTTTATTAAATAGTTGTCTTACCTTTGGCTAGTACCTCTCAAGCATACCTCCATAAAGTCTTGTCCTTGAAAGTTGTAAAAGTTGACAGGAAAAATGACTTTCCCAGTTTTGCTAACACTGCTTTAATCATGCCATCTTTTCATACTTCAATTTTCCTAGCTTCAACTTTTTTCTATAAAGGTCTGTGACGTTTTATGTGTTAATCTGAGTGCTTTGAGATCTTCAACTGAGAAATATGTGGGTTATTTTTTATTACTATTATTAACTCATCTCAGTTGGATACTACTTGCTCCATATTTTATAACTCTTTAAAAACATGCTACACTAAAAGCTTAGTATCCTGAGAATCAAATGGTGAACATAAAGCAGGAAAAATGTAGAAAAAAAGCAGAAATATGCAGAGACATAGAATTTTATTTAGCCTCTGATTTTCTATGCTCTCTTATTTCACATCCAACATTTTGCTCTAAATATTTTGCAATGAAAATTAAGAAATTCATACACAGAAGAAGTAATTTGAAAAAAATATAAAACAAGAGCATGTGTACCTTAAAGAGCTATTCCATTACAGGTACTACATTTTGATGTGTCTCCATCCACGGACACCATAGCCCTAGGAAGCTGTAGAGCACAAACATCTGATGTTTAACTGTTATTTGAAGAAGAGACAGTGGTTGCTGACAGTTGTCTTCACTTCGATTATTTGTCACACTTGAATTATACAAGCAAATATAAAGTAGTAATCTTCCTACACCTGGGAATTATAAACCTCTAAGTAAAAAAGGAAGAGAATACAGGCCTGTTGGGAGTTGTCCATTCAGTAAACAGCTTTCTGGGTTGACAGTATGTCTGTCCTACTGAAGACTACTACACCTACAGCTTTTCCTGAAGAGTGGTTCATCTCGGTGCCCTACATGCTGCTTCAAGAAAAACTTAAACAGTGTCACAAAGGGTCTGTATTATTCTGACCAAAGAGAGTAGGAAGCTTCCACATGAACCACTTCTTTGAGAGAACCTCTGAGGACAGTCATCTTCAGCAGGGAAGGGACAATAGGGACAGAGACACAACCACAGTCACAGCTGGAGCCAGGAAAGTGCTGCCTGCTTTATTCCACACCACTATAAAAACTCTGGGACAATCAACCTGCATTCATCTGGATGGGTTCTTTCCGAGAATGGGTTCCAATGGGTGATTGAATTGGATCTGTAACTGAAAGTGAATTGATTGATACAGGGATAACTTGGAGAAACACTGTGAGCTGCGACTTGGTGTTTCTGAGTGCTGGCTCCATTCTTAGCTGCTTCAGCCATCAGCCTGACTCTGTGAGGTCAGCATTACTATTGCTGTGTGTCTTAATGCCCCAAAGAGTAAAAGCTTTCCTCCTGATAGACGGTCTTTTCATTTGTCTCCGTCTCCACTTTTAACACCAACAGAAGATCAGTTGACTGCTGCACGAACAAGATCTCTGTGCCACAAATCTGCAGCCTTGAACAGACTGGTGAAAAGCAAATGTAATTATTACCAAGTTTATTTAAAATAACAAGTCTGAAATAATGCCTTGGGTTTAGCAGCTGGTATTTCCTCTAAGCTAATTTAAAGTACTAAACCTGTTATCAGGCGTTCATTCCAAAGCATTTTCATGGCATTAATGGATAGATGCACAAGCTCAGTATTTATTGTCAGTGTGTCGAATGGGACTCGTAGGGGGTGTTCATGAAATCTCATTGTTGCTAATGATGGTTATAATGCTATGTTGAGTTTTGGGGTCCTCAGTGAGTAGTGATTGCCTAGCTGTAAGTGGCATTGTATGGGTTGTGCTTTAGTATTACTGCCAGTATTAGGTACATTAGCAAGTGTATTGTATCCCTTTTGTGTTTGTTCCTTCTATTTTTTCTGCTAAGAAACTGAGTACAAGCTCCACTGATGCCAATTAAGCTAACTTTCATTAGTTTCGGTGGGAGCGTGCCCCTAATGACTGCATTTCATACTGCTAGGTTTAGCAGTGAAAAGGGGTGTCCAGTGGGCACGCTGAAAAATTTCGGCTTCATGTGAGCACTGATAATGTGAGATCTGCACATCAGAGGCCAAGAGTAATTTCAGAGGGCCCACGGTCAAAGTCAAGCTGCTGACAATATAGGGCTTTACAGCAACAAAGTGAGTTGGTGCTCTCTCTGTCCTCTCAAAGCAGAGGTGTATGACTGTACATCTTTTGCTGACTGATGAGTGTGTGTGGGACACAGCCCAAGTGGGTTGTAGCTCAGCAGAGGTCCACTTGCAGTCATTACAGTCATACTGAGTGTGAAACTTTTGTCAGGAGCTGAGCCAACTCTCTGCCTCTTGGACTGGGAATGACTGGAGTATGTGTCCATCGATGAGAGCAGTTGGAGCTTAGTTCAGGCTCACCCTGGTGACAGCAGGATGGAAGAGCAGGGTGTGGAGGCACCTAAGCTTAGTATGAGCTGGTATGGATTGTGTGTAGTAATAGCCACAGGCATGCAGTATTAGTCTATTATTGCAATGAAGCTAAACACATAAGCCAAGGGTCAGTATTAATAGTAAGTGTTGCCTGAGCACTGCAAACCAATAGCTGGATCTTCACTGATCACTTCTCCTGGCAGTGCTATCCTAGTTGAAAGATATCTGCCACTGGGTCCTTTTGCAGGGTAAATAAATTTCATTCATTCTTCTTCACCTTCTATGCTCCGGTGTTGTATCTGGAGTAGTCAGCTCTCTATGTTTCTGTATAGAGAGGAGGCACTGTATAGCTTTTAAAACAGTTTTATTTTAAGGTTCTTGAGAAGCCACAATTATCTGACATCTTGAATAGAGTGCTTGTAGGTCCCAGCTGACAGCTAGCAGCTGAAATATGCAGGAGAGTGAGCCCTGTGTCCTTTCTGGAAGTTAATTTGGGTCATTTGATGGTGCAGCAGGAAAGCAGAACATGTTTTTTTCCATCAGGCTGAGTTGTCAGAGAAGGATTTAATTTCTAAATGTTAATAGCAAGTGATGTCCTTTACTAGTGAACACTGCTTGGAAACTGTCTCTTGAAGTAAAGGTAACACAGGAAAGAGAAAAAAGTAGGACACAGTCAGCAAATTGTTTCTAACACTCACTAGCTGCATGGTAATATTGAACACTAAAAGCTTTTGATAACCACTGAGATGAATTATTTTTGTTGATATCATCTTGCTTCTGCCAAATGGACTGTGCCTGGCTTATAAAGAGTATAACCATGGGTTGCAGCATGTAAGGTTGAGCAATCACTGTGACTGGCTGGTGTGGCAGTCTAATAAAATATACTGGGTCATTTTAACTGGCACAAATCTATCTTAAGGTCAAAGGCAACTTGCTTTTGGTAAAATTCTGTGAGCTGATTGTTATCGGACTTCTGATCCCCACATAGAACTAACTTCATGCTGCTGGACTGTGTCTTTGAATTAGTAATGTTGTATGCAGCACGAAGTCTCTCGCCAGTGTAGGAAAGTGAGGCACCTTTGAGTGCATCTATTCTAGCATCTTAATTTAAGTTAGGAGTACAGAATTGAATCCCGGTCTTCACACACTGTCTGTGTGTCTGTTCATATTGTGGTTTGGTCTTACAGCACACAGACTCATTTCTTTCTGGAGAAACTTAAACTGGGAGGTATGCTCCAAGATCTCCCCCAATGCACTCCTCTTGCTAAGGGGTGTGAAATTCCCAGGGCCAGGTTAGCTCTAGTCTGAAGTTAAATCTCCTAATGGGCTTCTGGTGTGCACATCCGGCCCTTGGTACCCACCCTCTTCCATTGCACTGCAGGGCTTTTTAATGTATGGGAAGTCTTAGGATGGGACCCTGTGTCTGTTCCTACCAGGGAGAGGACCCAAAGCAGGAACAGCAGGGAGGGCAGCAGTGAGCAGTCAGCTGTGCTCAGCAAAACAGCCTTCATCTGCCTGAGAACCACAGGCCTTCTCCTGAAATAAGTGCCCACATCTTTTTCTTTTAAAAATCAGAGAAAGGGTCAGACCTCATAAGAGAAAGCATAATAAAAACTGGGTGATGGGCCTTTGCTGATGCCCTTTTTCTTCAGCAACTAGGAGGTTAGAAAATATGTTTGTCTTTCAGAAGGTTTTAAAGGTGGGAGTTGCAAAAAGTTTTCCTTTTTGCATTTTAAAGTTAGATTTCTTGTGTGTACTTCTGTATTAAAGTTCCATGGACAGACCACTCACTTTCTTGTGTGCCTGCATCACATATTTCTTTTGTTTCTGCTGAATCATGCAGTCAGGATATCAGACAATACTAAACATATTAAAATTAGGAACGCCACGCATTTGTTTACTAGACAAATTCATTCTATATCCTTACCACTGATTCATTACTTTAACATTGCAATGTCATTGCCTGGAAATGTACTTAGGGACACCTTCGTTTTGGTAAAAGCCTAAAAATACAGTTTGAATAGTTGTGTGACTCATTAGATTGGAATATAGCTTTTGCTTCCCATGACCCGTCTCTATACTACATTGAACTCAGAGGGTGTTCTTCCAAATTTTTTTTGTTATCTTTTGGAATCTTCATTATAGAAAGTGAAAACAATCTATGACTTTGGGGCCAATCCCCAAAAATGTTAACAAAGTGTTCTGAAAATGGAAAAGAATCATTATGGCCTTGCAGAATACAGGATTCCCAGGAGGGGATGCAGTTACATGCAGCTTAATGTTCTGCTTCTGAGAGCTGGTTATTGTAGAGTAGCCCATTTACAGGGTTTTTTTGAAATTACTTTTTGAAAGATATGAATAAACAGACTGTTTTCAGTTTCAAGACAAGAAGAAATGACTTTGCAAGTTATAAAATCTTGGAACAATAACAAGCCTATGTGCTATGACCTCCTAGTATTTTTCTCATCCAGTTTTCTTCTCAAACACAGGACTTGCACATCAGAGCATTAAAGACAGTAGATCTACAACTATATTATATTTCTGATATTTCACTGCTGTGAATAGGATGTAGCCCAGCAAAAATTAATACTATGCCCATGCCTCTAAACAAAACAATCTTGGTCTTCAGGGGCAAGTGACCTGGCAACGTGAAATGTCTCCTTTGTATTAGTGTAAGCACAATAAAAGCTTATAAATAAGTATTTCCTCTGCCCATTTCTCTCTGACCCAATTTGTATGTCAGTTCTGGATGAATCATCAGATCTTTCGCTGCTCACAATCTGCAGCTAAATCTGAAGCTGAAGACAAAGATGGTGTTCCTACCACTCAATACCTGTTTATTTTTATCAAACACAGGATTTTACCCTGTTAAATCCCCTTTAAATGGATGAGATTTCTTTTCCTCTGATATCTTTTCAGCTTCACTATGGCATGATATAATGGATTCTCATGTAACAGAAAATAATTGCTATTGTATCTCTGTGAAAATATTTCTAGTTTGAGAAGGTCTTTTATCCAATACAAGTCTTGTCTTCACAGAATATAACAAGAGCTGTTGAAATATAAACCAGGTATCTTTCTGGATGCTTCTTAGTGTCACCTTTGTGGTTTTAATGATTTGTAATTTGTTAAGTAATGTCTTCCCATTAAGCAATGTACTGTCTTGGTTATCCACCTTAGATGCTCCATAAATAGCTAGTAGAGAGAGACATGGTAACTCAAAAAGTATAATCTTGGCCTCCTGAATTTGCTAAGATTGTTGGAAGGTGTTCCACCGTGACTTGGATTTAGGCTTTGATATCTAGGCAGTATTGGCAAACTTTATTCATGCCCTGTAATTAATCTCAGTTCTGTTGCTTAGTTTATTACATCTTGGATGAAGAGCTACCTTTAATTTGATCACAGAATAACCATTTAATGTTTCCCACATAAAATTACTAGGGTAGAAATAGGAGAAAAAAATAAAAACAACATGGAAAAAAATAAGTATTTGGGTGAGAACTGGCCCACCGATCCTTGTAATGTTGATAGCTAGAGTTTTCCTCTTTCATAAACCTCTTAGTTGATTTCCTTCAGAATTAAATATTCATAAATTACTTGGAAAACTGGCTCACTGTAGACACAAGGCAAATCAGAAACCTTTACCAATCAGCTTTGTGATTTGTATAGCAGAGAGTTCAGATACTTGCCAAAGCCCATGAGTTACAGAGCCACTGGAGTCATTAGGAATAATCTGTGTGTAGTGTGGTTGTATTGAATTTTCCCAGGTGGTTGTAGAAAAGAGGGAGTGGTAGCTTGGAGAAGATTGCCTTAGATGTGACTCATGGTCTTTGTGATTTAATAAGTCACTGTGCATCACAGAGTAGCAATATCTGCATGCGTGCTCTTATCTCCTTGCAGATGTGAAATAATGGAATAGCTATAGTCTACTTCATCAATATGTGCTATCTTGTTTTCCCAGAACTGACAACATAAACATTATTCGTGACTGTGGCTCAACTGACAAACAGCAGTTGATGAAACTGGAGAAATCTTTCCTGTGTCCCAGGCTCTAGGTAGGAGGTAACTGGTGGTGAGAGTCTTTCAAGGTCTTATCAGTGCTCCCTGTCCTTCTTCCCATATTGGGGTTAAAGGGTAGAAATCTGTGTACAACCAGGGGGAGGGGATTTGCTTAATTTCAGTACTGACTTTTGCTGAATATGCTAAAATGATATTTAGTTGGTGTAAGGGCAGAGTGCTGTGCTCCATGGCCTCTTAAGTGTATGGGTTAAATGTACCCGTGGGAGGTGAAGAGACTGCAAAATGTACAAGTACTCCTCTGGAGGAAATGCTGAGTTTTAAACTAGACAAGCATCAGGACTGACAAGTATACAGTTCTTCCAAATACAACTGTGGCCTTTGTTAAGAAAATGTTAGATTCTGGTTAACATCCTACATTTTACTCCCTGAAAAATATGGAGCACAGTTGATCTGGGCCATTTTTCAAGCTCCATATGAGGCTAAAAAAGTCAGAACTTGTTGAACTTACACTGGCCTGCTTGGAGAGCAGGTGGAGAGCGTGTTCTTTGGGAGCAGTGGCTCAATTTCAGGATCATTAACCATATGCGACAGGCCACAGAAAATTTCAAGAGAATCTGACTAAGCCTGTGAATTTTAGAACATGCTTTGATAGTGACCTTTTAAATAATTCTATGAACTGTAGTGTTTCATATGGAAAGGAAATGTACAGTACTCTTGAACAAGAGGACCACAGCAGGTCGTGGAAACAAAGATTGTATAACCCAAGGGAGCAATTCCACTCTGGCTCCCAGTCTCTATTTGTAAACACCATGTGGCTTGGATGTCAAAACACTTGGCATTCTCTGCTTTAAATGATTTGTCATGATTGCTTTTAAAGTTCAGAGCACTTGTTCATAGCCTCTCTCAAAAACCCACAATAAATATTATCATTGCAGATGAACTTGATGGTCTTTGAAGTTGCTTTGAGTCTAAAAATGGTAATAGAGCCTATGTGCAACATTTAATTTTCCAAAATTAAGACTCTTGTACACTTACAGAACAAAAAATATGTACAAATACTTTTTTTTTTTTTCACCTGAGATTCATTACTCAAGAAGTACTGTGGTATGTTGCACTCTGCTAGCACGTTGCATTCCCGTGGGATTTGGCACAGCAAATTTAATTCTGAATGGCAAACAAGATCAAGAGCCATGTTCTGCATCATTAAACCCCTAAACATTTACAGCTAGGCTTAGTAGAAGCAATATGGAAGCTACTTGTTAGGTGGTCTTTTGGAAAACAGGACCACTGATGCTCACTGCCACAGAGAAATCAGTAGAGACATGGTAGTAACCAGTTCCAGAAGGATGAAAGCTGGGAAACAAGTCTCACTTTTTTTTTCCCTTCTTGAGTGAAAAGTAACCTCAAGAGTCATTGCAGAGTAAACTAGTATGACAGCAGAAGGGATGACTGTGGGATCAGAACTGCTGGAAGGAAAAATGCAGTTATCTTTTTGGCAGATAATAAAGCATCTAATATGCAAAAATGCTTTTTCCCTAAGAGCAACAGAAAGAAAGGGCTAAGTCTGGAAAGCAGAACAGTGGGAAGAGTGATTACAAAAGCCTCAGTTAACAGGAAAAGTTTGATCTACAGCCATTTTGTGACTTGTACTTACCAGTATTTCCAGCCCCAAATATTGAACGATGACACACGACCTTACTCATGAGAATCCCTTTTGAATTATGTTTTATTCTAAATGTTCTCATTTGTACACTGATTTATGCTCAACAAACTTAAACAAGAACCAGCTTTATGATGTCACAGTAGGTTGGCAACAGTATATTTTCCTGAGATAACTGATTTGTGTTTTACCCCTAGCAGTTTTCTTTTACCCAATCTATTTTGCCATAAGGCAGCTTGAATTTCAAATACTATGTGAGAAAAAAAGTCTGGAGGCTGTGGTCTCATTTTGCTAAGTAAATAGAATTGAAATATTGGTGCTGTGGCTATCGAGATGCATTTTTTGTTTTTGCTTGTTTTGAACTAACCTGTCAGAATTTCTTGTTTCTTCTTGTTCTTAATTTGTGTTGATTCTTAGAATTCTTTCCTTATCTTTGTCTTTGATTAGTTTTGCATTTTATTATGATTTTGTTGGGCTTCATTAAAAGAAATCATTCTATCATTCTGTCTTACTTTTGAAGGTATTTCTGCTTTGTTTTGCATGGAAGATGCTCTACAGAATGGAACTGCTGTTGTGGTTTGTTTCCTTGCAGGAAGCGCTAGTCAAGCTCAGTCTGATCTAACATTCCTGTCACACATGGTTAAATAGTAAAAAAAGGTGAGGTTCAGCTTCTCAGGATTTCCACTAAAAAAGGTTAAAACGACTGCAGCTCATGCTCCATTCCAGACACTACATTGTAGTTTTTGGGTACTTCAGAAAGAACAGCACCTACACACAGATAATGTCTGTAAAAGCCGTAGGGAAGATAAAGGTCTCTCTTTATCTGAGTCAAGGAAAACAGAGTTATATCATCTTAGAAAAACAGCTGATAGAGTTAAAAGTGGGAAGGATTGAAATGGTGGTAACGGTCCTTAGATGGGTACTCCTCCAGCTGAGATTTACTGACACGGTTAAAGCCACATCCTTTCTTCCCTGTTTTGTTGCACTAGGTGCTCAGTGCCTGGCTCCTAGTCAGCTCACTATCTCTTTCTAAACACTACTACTTGCTGTGCCTTCTATCCTGTTGCTGCTCCTTTCACTGCCTCTGAACATTGTTTCTATTGTTGTTTCTTGTCATCGCTTTGCTGTTGTTATTCCCACTTCACTGAAGTACATCTCATCTCAGCACCGCAAGATTTCTTCTGCCTTAGGGTACAGCTACATCAGGTGTGGTCTGAGTCCTAGCCCATACCTCTTGACTTTAAAACCCCAAAGTCAAGTTTGACTACAGGTACTTTAACCGAGATTAATCTCAGATAATTTAATCTCTCTCTTACAAAGACACTTATGTCTGAACTAGTTTTGCTTGATTGCCTCTACAGTTAAAGGAGAAGTAACTAATTTAAAGCATGATTTATCTCATCCTGATAGTGATGCTCAAACTGGGTCAGGCAAATTTTACCAAATGCATGTTCCATATGATGGGGTTCCCAAAGTGATTTTCTCAGATGTAGACATCTTTGTTGTGTATGTCTAAATTTAGTTGAGAACTGAATCAGGAGGGTATTAGAGTGAAGTATCATATCTAAATATCCTGTTATTTTTCTAACAGCAGAAGATGACTAGTAAACAGAATGAAGATCATTGCCCAGATGGACTTTCTGTTAGACCCATGTTCTGGAGGAAGCTCACCTTTTGTGCCTAAAATTACATTTACAGTGTATATTCAGAAAAGTGGCCACAGAGATCTAAATTGAAAGATCAAAGGATGAGCTGTAATTTGCAGTATGAGCACACTTCTAGGGGGAATAAGCATCACTCAAGCCCTCTACTTCATCCTTCCTGCTGACGGTGAAGAGTCTTTTTCTTTTCAGTTGTTTCTTACCTTGTTTTAGACTTTCATTCTGCTGTGACAGCAGTGTCACTGCTTGATGTTACATCTTCACCTCCAGCATGGACCAGGATGTCGTACAGACTCTTAAATAAAAATACAGATATTATATTAATCCCATCTTTAAAATGTAGGAGTTGTTAACATAAATGACTCACAATGTATGAAATTAAAAAAAAAAAAAAGGAGAAGGAAATTACAGAAATCAAGCAAATATTAGTCAAGCCATTTCCTCTTATCTTAAAACCATAAAAATACCAACCAAAAAAAAAAAAAAAATCAGGCCAAAGAAACAGGTTAATATGAAATGAATTTCATGAATGGAGTGAAATAGACAATGATCTTAGAATTTACTTAAATCACTTTAAATCTTATGAAACTATGACGTTTTTTCTGTTTTATTCAAATTGGATTCTATTTTAATCTCATTTAAAATTCAACAATTCAGAAAAATCAAACATATTTTGTCTGACAGTGAATAGGACGGAGATAACAAAGAGAATGAGACAGCACTCACATGGAGATGAGTGATAGAAAGCTAAGTAAAAGAAGTCCACTGAGAAAGGATTTGACACCATATGTAGTTCCTTTCTCACAAAGCAATAACATTACAATGACAAAGGCATGATTATAGCCTAAAAGTAGTTTTATCAGCTACACAGAATGGCTGAAATTGGAAGGCTCTTCAGGAGATTGTCTAGTTCAACCACCCTGCTTAGAGCAGGGTCAGCTAGAGTATGCCATGTGTAGTGGGGTTTTGAGTATTTCCAAGAAGGGAAAGAGAGTTCAGAGACTCTCTGGGAAACGTGTTCCAGTATCTGGCCACCCTCACAGTAAAAACATTTTTTCTTATATTTAAATGGAATTTGCTGTATTTCAATTTGTGTCTTGTCCTGTCACTGGCCACCACTGGGAAGAGTCTGGCTCTGTCTCTACTTCCATCATCAGGTATTTATGTCCCTTGTTAAGGTCCCCCTGAGCATTTACCTCTCCAGGCTGAACAGATGCAGCTCTCCCAGTTTCTCTTTGTATGGCAGATGCTTCAAGTCCTTAATCACCTTCATGGCCCTTCACTTGACTCACTCCAGTATGTCCCTGTCTCTCTTGTACTGGGAAGCCCAGTGCTCCAGATGTATCCCAGCAGTGCTAAGCAGAGGGGAAGGATCACCTCAATTGACCTGCTGGCAATGCTCTGCCCGATGCAGCTCAGGAGGCCAGTGGACACCTTTGCTACAAGGGCCCATTGCTGACTCATGTCCAACTTGTTCTCCTCCAGGGCCTTTTCTGCAAATCTTCTTTCCAGCCAGTTGGCTGGTTGGTCAACTCACCAGTTCCCATTGTGGGAGTCTCTATTTCCCAACCCAATAAGCAAAGGTTCTGTTCTCTCCGTCCCCTTGGTGCAGCTGGGATTGAAGCTCATGAGACTGCAGGTCTCAGAGAAAATCCAGCCACTCTCTCCCTTATCACCACAGTGCTGTGCAGGCTTCTGGCCTCCACCCATTGTGAGAGTCTCTGGGTGGTAGCAACCCCTCACAGCTGACCTTTCCTGGCAGCAGCAGGCACCCCGGTGTTCCTCAAAGAGTTCCCAGGAGTCCCTTGACAGTCTCAGTAAAAGTTCCCAGAAGGCATACAGGATCTTGAAGTGGTGTCCAGAAACCACTGCATGAACTGTGGTGTCTGCCAACTGTGCTGTGGGTTCTGTGGGACTGGAGGAAAGCAGCTGATGTCATGCAATGTTTTCTGAGAACGAAAGAGAAGGAAGAGAGAAAGAAAGAGAGAGAGAAAGAAAGGAGAGAGAGAAAGAAAGGAGAGAGAGAAAG